>QOCX01000418.1:117529-127575 GCA_005959815.1 Sarcophaga bullata | reverse complement strand
GGTTGAGCAAATGATCAACTATCGTAGTCGACGAAACGCAAGATCTGTCGAAAACATAGCCTCTGTCAGTGAGTGTATGCATGTCCTGGAAGTCGGTTTCAGCCTTTCGCAGACTGCAACTTGACAAATTTTGCGATATGGCTTAGGTCTGCACCTACTCACAATTCTACTGACCTTAGAACTGAAAATTGTAGACAATGACGAATGTTTACTAAACATACTCTGAGGCAGTTGGCAACTCACTTTTACTTTGATCGAAAAATGACCTTCAACAATGAGGCCCATTCGTGGATGAAAAGCTACGTAAAGCAAAAAAATATTGTGTATAATTTGGTAGAATAGCAATCCACTTGAGATTTATGAATGCCCATACCGATTCACCGATCGAAGAAAGCCACTGTTTGTTGTGCGTGTAAAGATGGCAGTGTCACCGTTTCTCTTTTTCGTTGATCTGACCATTACTATCAACGGCGAGCACAATAGATCGATCAGTATTAAATCCGTTAGGCCTTCTTCTTTAAATGATATTCTACACGAGTGATTTGAGGGAATATCCAACTCACATGAAGGTGATGTGAACTAAGATCGTGTGATTTGGCAGGGTTAGACTTTTTCTTCTGGGGATTTCTTAAACCGCAATAAATCACAGTGGTCCTCTAAGTTCTAAACTTACTTCAATATCAGACAGGATTTATGAGGCAGAATTATTAAAAAGTAAACATTTTGGATGTGCTCCATCCAGAAACATTGTCGAACATTGTTGAACGATATTATATTCTACGCGTTATGGCATCATTTGGTCTTCCAAACAAATAAAAAACTTCGGTAATGTCTGGTTTTTAATTTAAAGATAAGAAGCGCTTCTTATGAATATTAGAATGCTAAAAGCGAAAGTCTGTTACGTTGCGTTACGTTACGTGAACGTTTGGCTAATTCTAGCTTAATACCAAGCACAGATTAGTATACATTATATGGGTAACGAATCTTTAGAAATGATTGGATAAGAGGAAGTGGGCTAATAAGGCCAGAGTATTTATTACATACCATGAGCTTAGATGATCCAATGCCTATCAGTGCACTAAAGACTAAACTGGAAAAGTGGATGGAAATCTTACATCGTCAATTGCGAAATAATGACTTTGAGGCAATACCAATGAGAAGAATCAAGAGCCATGGACGTTTTAAAACTAAATAAGGGCAACATGAGCACGCTAATGAGGGTACTTAAGGAGACACTTCGCTTTACATGTACACCCAAAATGTATTGACGTATTGGAGAATGATGAATGCTGGATATGTTTTGAAAACAACGAAACGAAGGAACATAAGCTTGTGATCCCAATATTTTTGGGGAAGTTTCTTACTACAACGGACATAATATACAGTTAGGGTTACGACCAACTTACTTACGACTTGTGTGATAATTTGATACATGACAGGCGAAAGCTATTGCTTAATGCCGCCTCTCTACGACAGATTTTAAAATATTTTCCTGGCAATTTTGTTTTACTCACAGAGATTTTGTCAGATCTCTCCTGAGGGGATGTCACCGAAGAATTATTTTCGTATTTCGTTTTGCTAGATATGTTTGACCTAGGGTTTGAAACGAGAAGTCATGTCTTATAAGCAGTCGTCGGCACAGAGAGAAAACATGAGAAATATGTGAGTGTATTTGTGAGAGGCATGTGATAAGCCGGAGGAAAATTGTTAGTAATATTTTCAAGTGTAATCTAATAATCTGTATATGTAGTGGAAAATATAGAAAAGTGTACAGCGCCAAAATTCCTAAAGACTGCGTATTGAACTTGGCAAATATTCTTCCAAAAATGGAAATCATTTCTCATTGTTGTTAGTGCATCATAACTGTGATATTTTTTTGAGTGTATCACTTAAACCTGAAAAAAGCGACATGAACCCTCTTCTTTAGAAGCCACCAAGCAACTGAATAAAATTTTACGCTCTTTTTAACGAACATTGTTGATGTTCGTGTCCCACATATGTGTGTAAAAAGCCGAAGATGTTCGACCCCCGTGGGCTATTGGTGCCGATGTCTGCAATGGTATGAACCTACCTACTACAATGCCTATATAGCAGACATAATGCCTTTGTAACTTTTACACTATGAGTGCATCTTATCTATTGCCACATTTTTCTGAATCGATGTTTAGATTTCATAGTTTCTATTAGACAAGATGAATAATGAATTTCATGTGGTTTATTTATTAAAATAGAGGCGCTTGCTCTTAGCAGATTTCTGGCAAAAACTCTGAAAGTTAATAAAAATTGCCATGATATGTTTCTGAGATATGTCGGACTCAACGTTAAACTGTATGTCCCTCCATCGGATACACCGATTTTCATGAAATTTTGTGTGCATATCGGGTAGGTCTGAGAATCGGACAACATCTCGATTGGAGACAAATAAAATTTGGTGCGTAAGTTCATAGAGTCGTTATCGACAAGACCACCAAAAATGGGCGTGACAACCCTTCCACTACAAGTGATACCTGTAACTCTTAAACTACTAATCCGATTTTAATCATTCTTTTTTGTTGGAAAGCTTATCAAGTTCAGATGTTTTTTGTAGAAAAAAATTCGATATAACAACAAGTAGGCGTGGCAAATTTTTAAAATTTAATATTTAGGGACATAGTGATCGTAGACGAATGCAATTTGGTCTACAAACTCACCTAATTCGATTCGAATACATATACATATAAAATGTATGTCTGGAGTGAGTACAACATTATACAACTTGGTCAACTCTACCCATGGATTCGAACCTCAGATTGTTATTCTTTGTGTGCCTCACCTAAATAACGTACCGACTTCGATTAAATTTTAAACTAGATAGATCTGCGTACTGTAGAACAGATAGGGTTTAGGTTTTTTTTTTTCTTTTTTCAAAAGTTACGTATAGGGGGCGATACAGGGACTATTTATACCTAATTCAATCAATCATCAATCAATCATCAATCAATCATCAATCAATCATCAATCAATCATCAATCAATCATCAATCAATCATCAATCAATCATCAATCAATCATCAATTAATCATCTATCAATCATCAATCAATCATCAATCAATCATCAATCAATATCAATCAATCATCAATTCATTTTGGGCGGGGTCGAAGTTCGCCGGTTCAGCTAGTATTTTATAAAAATTTTTACTTTAAATTTTAAAGTGAATATCCTGTGGGGCGATACAGGGACTATTTATACCTAATTCAATCAATCATCAATCAATCATCAATCAATCATCAATCAATCATCAATCAATCATAATCAATCATCAATCAATCATCAATCAATCATCAATCAATCATCAATTAATCATCTATCAATCATCAATCAATCATCAATCAATTCATCCAAATCAAATATCAATCAATCATCAATTCATTTTGGGCGGGGTCGAAGTTCGCCGGTTCAGCTAGTATTTTATAAAAATTTTTACTTTAAATTTTAAAGTGAATATCCTGTGGGAATAAATATATTATATTGTTAATATATTGCTTCGAATAATCGAACATTTCGATATTTTGCACAACACATGAGGTTCTTAATTGTCCGGATTATCGAGATTATACTGTCTATGCAGAACGTATGATTTGATATTTAAATTTTACATTGAAATTAAATACGTACCCAGTATATTAAACAGCAAAATTCACGTACTTTTTAAGCACTTTTGAATGTCCCTCATTGATATTTACAGTTGTGTACAAAATAATAGGAGTGCGTGCTACCATGTAACATTTTCAAAATTCAAATTTTTTTATTGTACCAATTTGCAAAACATGACATATTTTAACGGTAATTGCAAAGGACATGTTAAGATATCAGTTGATCAAAAAAAAAAAAAAAAATATGTGAGTGAGTGTTTTTGAAGTTAAAACTTTTTCTACAGTGATTCACACAAATAGTGGTACGAGGAAAGCACTGTTCTGAAGAAAGAAAGAAAGACCTCCTCATTAAAAATCTTCGAAAACAAGGCAAAACTTATAAAGAAATTAAGGAAATCTTAAGTTGCTCCGATCAAATGATCGCAAAAGCATTAAAATATAAAAAAGACTGAAACGCGTGGGCGCAAGAGCAAAACATCAACTGTCGATGACCGTCGAATTGTGCGATAAAGCAAAATAAATCCTTTGGGGTCTTCAAAAAAAAATTCAAAAGGATCTGAATCTTGCCGTAAGTGTGGCCCTACTATTCGCAGAAGACTGATGGAAAACAATTTTTTTCTCAAGAAGTCCACGGAAGGTAGCATTACTGAAAAGGCAATAGCATGCTTAAAGTTTGCCCGCAAACATATCAACTGGCCGAAAGAAAAATGTTTATTTGGTGGCACTGAGTCTACACAATATGTTAGACGTCTGCCCAACATCGAATGTAAAGCTCAGTATACACAAACGACAGTTTTCTTAATTTTAAACTTAGCATTTAAATGAAGGGCACTCCTATTATTTTGAACACAACTGTACATATATCATTGAAATTACTCATAGGCAAGCAATATGTTGAACTGCAAAGAAAGAACAAAATTTAGAACTTTTTAATTATTTTTTTAATTTTCTTTTTAATTTTTTTTATTTTTTTTTTTATATTTTTTTTTTATTTTTTAAATTTTTTTTAAATTTTTTTAATTAAAAATTTTTTAAAATAAATTTTAAATTCTTTAAAATATTTTAAAAATAAAAATAAAAAAAAAAAAAATAAATATCAAAAAAAATAGATTAATATTGAAAAAAAAAATCACATTAAATTTAAGAAAAAAACAACATATAAAAAGGACAATAAAAATTCATAAAAAACAAAACAAATTCATTTACAACAACAACTTTTATAAGGAAAGTTCATTAACAAAAAATACTCTGTAAAAATAGCAAAAATAAATTAACAAATAAAGATGAAACGCATTTAAAATTTAATTAAATTCAGTTTTTAAACTTGGGTTGTATAAAAAGTTTCTTTTAAATTATATTTTAAAAATTAATTAAAAAAAATTAATAAAAAATATTAATTAAAAATAATTAATAAAATAAATAAAATGGAAATAAAATAAATTTTGTACATAAGAATAGAATTTGTAAACAAAAAAAAAATAAACCAAAGTGTTAGGCAAATAATTGTTTATAAAAAATAAAGTTGAATACAGAAAATATTAAAATTTTAATTAAAAAAAAAAATTAAAAAATAAAAACCAACACAATTAAAAGGAAAGTATGTGCCATTATTTAGAAAATAAAATCTGAAAATTCTCAAGAGAAAATAATTGAAAAAATAATCATGAATTATAAAAGCATCCATCATTGAAAGAATTCATTCCTTCTATTCAGTCAAACTTTTTCGAAATTTAATCATAACGTGTTAATAACGTAGTCTAGTAGGTAGTGTGTTGGCTTATTAGATGAAAGGCCAGGCTTCAAATCCCCGGTCAGATATCAAAAACGAAATTTGAAAAAATATTTCATCGGCGACTTCCCCTTAGCAGATTTCTGGCAAAAACTCTGAGAGCAAATAAAAAATTGCCATAAAAAGTTTCCCCAAAAATCTGTCGTTCGGAGTCAACTTTAAATTATAGGTGCCGCCACACTCATGTAAAAAATTAACACACACAACAAAAGTGGTGTGAGGAGTTAGGCCGTAATCCAGACTGAAGGGTTGTAATTGCCAATCACGTATGTGTTAATGAGACGACCATGGTTTTAATCATTGAGTAAGGGAGCTTCGTTAACTTAGTTGGCAGTGTGGGTTCGATTCCCATCAGAGACTCTGAATGTTTAAATGTTTGTGATTGTTTGCCTAACATTATACATTTAAGTGTGAGTTATTACAAAAAATCAGTTCTAGAATACATAATTGCTCATTACAACACTGTCTGCAGGCTTACGACCTTCTTGTAGAGAGGCATGAATGCTGAAAAAAAAACTGTATCAACAGCCAAAGTTGCTAAAGTATGCAACAAACACAATAGAAGTCGAATTCGAATGCTCGCAGTCGAATTGTAGAAATCCAATCAACGTGTGTGAGGATAAACTTTCGAACGATTGTTACTACTGTATACACTGTACTTCCCACATAATTTATATGGTAGCCCTACAATGTCTCCTCCAAGCCTATTGCCCTGATAAACTTCAAGATGCTTCCCAGAATCTGGTATGCACACTGAGATTTTTTTTTCTGAGATGCACTGATGCCCCACTGGTTTCAATAATATGTTCCTAGATTCATTTTAAACGTCACGGAGAATTTACAATATAAGCTCTAGATAATCCTCTCTCTGAACAAGTATTGCTTTAGTCTACAAATCCAGTGTCAATTTATTAAACACAGTTTACTTTTGGGTAGCTTGGTTTTGGACACAGACCTCCTCGTATTTTCGTAATCTCCCAACAAAAGTTCGGATTGCTTCAAACTCACTTGATTTGACAGGAGTCTAGGCCTCTCTGAATTTTCCCTTTTGTTGAGCATACCTTTTCTCCGCCTCCACTCCGTAGAAGAGTTCTGATCACACATAGGTATTGTAAGAAACTAGGTTTGAATCTTGACTAAAACGTTGTAACGGAAAATTAAGCAAGACGGTATTATCATTTTCAGTTTTAAAGCTCTCATACAAATATAAAACAACATGATATTGTTGGATTACACATCATAAATGATGGGTTTTGAAGTCCTCAGTGTGCTATAAACTCTGAGAATAACTGATGCATAACGTTAATATTGCCGCAATACAACTTTATTTGTATTGAGAACTAAAAGAGATTGTTATGTTTTACAAGAAGCTTAGCATTATCGAAACAATGGACCCCTGTTTATGTAGTTGCTGCCAAACTGCCCAGAGTTCCGTATCACGCTAATACAAACACGGTACTTTATTTTTCATGTTTAGTAAAATCGCAATGAAAAGTGAGGTCACTATAGTCTAGTAGGTAGTGTTTTGGCTTATTAGCTGTGAGACCATGGTTCAAACCCTAGGTCAAACTTCTAGAATCGAAATATGAAAAAAATATATCTTCGGCGACTTCCTCTCATCGGATTTCTGGCAAAAACTCTGAGAACAAACAAAAAATCTTTCGTTCGGAATCGACTTTAAGCTGTAGGTGCCGACACACTCAAATTTAAAATTAACACACACAACATGGATGGTGTTAGAAGCTAAGTTGTAATCTTGACTGTGGTCTGCGAAAGTTAAAATTCTTGTGGGCTAAGCAGAATCGACTGCCACGGATCATTTCACATGCTCTCACGAACAGCGGCAATGTTTGGGGGAGATATTGGGTCGTTTTGTTTGCACCCGAACGGCGCCTGAGAGGCGCCATTCTATTCTTTAATGTGTTTTTTGAGATTAGTTCGGTATACATCAGATGGTGGTACTTAGATCCTTCACCCTGAACATGTAAAATTGTAGTAAAATTTTTGATGCTCAGTTAAGTAACACTCCGGGAAACTATAGAGCCTAAGAGTTCGCCAGGGCTGGCACACTTCTTCCGGAATTCTCTTCAATCGATTAAGAAATGCCTTTTACTTCTTTCAGGCTGAACAATGCGCGGAAATTCTTTCGTGACGCTAACCTATCCTGGGACAATGAAGAGTCCTGCTCCACCGCTAGACTCACTTAGCCCTCAATGAATAGAAGGCGCACCACCAAGTTACCAGTGGACTTGATCGTAACGTCATCTCGATCACAGTGGCCGTGCTTACAGGTCATTGTGTGACGGGAAGACACGCAGTGGGTGCAAATCCGCAGGAGACTGTTATCCCATCTCTTGCGAGGTGCAGATATAGTTTATTTGGCTCTCCAATTTTCGTCAGTATTCTGACGAAGCTATCGTCCATTGATATTAAGGATATAGCTTCGTTTATCAAGCTTTTGGGCTGATTTTCCAGAGTGCGGTAGTCGTGCTCTAAATGTGCAGCCCTTGCGCTGACCAACTTCTTCCTCCCCTGACTTTGAGAAACTTGGTCAGTACAGAGACTGCGTTCACCTGTGACGTCACAACGGGTCGCTATGCGTGCTCAAGTAAGCTCTAACCTATCCTAACCTAAGTGCAAATACTGATAAGCAAAATTGAAACAATTTTTTATTAAAATTACTGTCGGGTAGCTGAATACTCATACTAAAAAATGGCAAAGGGTTAAACTATAGGTCCCGCCATTCGTGTATAAAATTAACACACACAGCCTAAGAAATATGAGAAGCAAGGTCGTAATCCTGATTGAAGAGTTGTAAAGACCAATGTACGAGTGTAATGAAAAGTGAGACCAAAGTTGCAATGCCAGACCCAGTTCTCAAATTTTAAGATTCTTAACAGGACACCCTATACCACTAACTGTTTAATACAAACAATTTAAGATTTCTCTCTTTTCTCTTTCGCCCATATGGCCTCAACGTCATGTAATGCCGTGAACATAACGATAATCACTGCCTGTTTAAAACATTTCAAACGAATCTTCCTGTACAATACAATTCTTACAAAACAAAAGTCATAAGAAAGAAAAAATATTTAAAAACCAAATAAAAAAATTAAAAAAAATTTATTGTGTAAGTAATTATAATAAAAATTATTAAAAAAAAATGAAAAATAAAACAAAAAGTAAAACAAACATTTGAAATTAAAGTGCATGCATGTCAAATGAAAACCTGATCTAAAAATTGTTAAACAAATTCTTGTAAATAACTTGGTAATCGATAATAAAATTATGAAATTATTTACGATAATTATTGTTTCATGTTAAAACTGTAAATCAATTAAATTCATTTTTAATAAAAAAAAACAACAACAACAACAACAACAAAATTAAATTAATTATTACAATGTGTTTAAAATATTAAAGAAATGAAAATCAATTAGAAATAATTATCGGATACGAGTATTATAAATATTAAAGATTAAAATTAATGAATAAAATTAAACAAATTTATTAAATATTAAATAATAAAAAATAAAAAAGAAGTATTTCAAAATAAATAAATAAAAACCGAAATAAGAACATATATAGATCAATTTTATATGTAAAACAACTTAAACATTAGTATATTGACTCAATTTTCGTCAGTATTCTGAACGAAGCTATATCAGGTCCAGTATTGATATTTAGTGTAATTAGGCTTTCGTTTATCAAGCTTTATGTGAGCTGAATTTATCCATCTTTTGAGTAGCTGATGTGATGCTCTAAATGTCGCTAAGCCCTTGCGCTGACCAACTTATTATATATTAATTAAAAATATTAAATGAAAAAAAAAATAAAAATAAATAAAATTAAAAATTATATTGTTATAACACACATATAGTATATAACAAAAAAAAAGAAATTGATTTAATAAAATCTCTATATTTAAAATAAAATAAAAACCAACAACAACAATAATAATAGTATAAAGTTATAATAAAAAAATAATGTTTTATTATTAACCCGTTAACGACCATAGGCACCCATTTGTCTCAAACCGTGTAGGCATTGTTACATTACTTTAATTTATTTCTAAAAATGTATGCTTAAGTACACGTGTGTGAAGATAACTTCGAATTTGAATATCCAAGACGCAATCCATAATCTTTAGCAGCTTCACATTTGGCATTAACAGAACAAAATTTGCTCTTAACAGAACACAATTTGCACGTAACGAGAACTGTTAACTGTTTAACAGCATTCATCTAAGAAAGCTTACTTGTTTAGAATTCTAATTTTAGGACAAATACTAGGCCTATGAGTACCGTATCATACTGAAGAGGAACGTTCTAAGGCCTCTTAATGTAATCAACAAATTAGTCCCCTATATAAAGTGATATGGTATTGTGAAAATTGGCTTTGAACCTATCAATTTTTTGATTGAAAATTCTCTAGAAGATATATGTACATGGTAGTGCAGAAGGAGTACTCTTTCCAACCGTGGTAGTGGAATAGCTGATATAATTTTGTGAGTCAAGATATTCAATTTTAAAAAAATCGATTTTCGACCAAGAATGTATGAAAATTCTCTAGAAGATCAGTGGCCATTTTGGAAAATATAAGAAATAGTACACCATACAGACTAT
>QOCX01000418.1:62780-102665 GCA_005959815.1 Sarcophaga bullata | reverse complement strand
AAGCGGTGAATGTGATATTCTCCATTTTTCTGATTAAGAGGTTTTGGAAAACAATTTAATTTAAAGATTCTACATCCTTTATTTTAAACATTTTTAAATTATTTACCAACCATAGACTTTAAAGCAAACCAAAAACTGTGAAAGAATTTCTTATTCTAGCCGTATTAACAAAAATTGTTTAAAAAAACAGCACATTTACACGTTTAAGTGCAAATGAAAATCCTGACAAGGAAACTCAAAATTTTGCTTTGTTTTTTTTTTTTGTTTGCAAAATCCTTGAACAAAAATAAAAAAAAAAATTTTTAAATATAAAAAATCAATTGCAATAAAATTCACACTACCATGACCAGAAGAGAAAGAGAGAGAGAGAGAGATATGTTCTGTTTTCTTAAGATGATGTCTGGTATTTTCGAAATCAACAGACAAATATTTAAAAGGAAATACAATTTATTTAAAAATATACGAACTTTTTTTATATTGTTTTTGTTGTTGTTGTTGTTGTTTTTGTTGTTGTCGTAAATGTTGTTGTTGATGCTGTTTCAGTTTATGTTTTAGACAATCTCTTGTTAAAAATTTCTTGTTCATGAAATCAAATCAACAAATGCGTTAAACGAATAAAGCCCAGTAATAACCCAGTGAAATTTATCCTAGGCAATATACAAAAACAAAAACAAAACAAAATACACAAAAAAAATTTGAATAAATTAAAGCGAAATCGAAAATATTGCTGTTTTACCTTTAAAGCCTGTATTTAATGAGACAAGATGTTTAAAGTAACAACACATTTAACATCGGCCTCTATAACTCACTGGGCAACGTAATTTTCGTTGGTAGGTTGGTAACACCACCCAACCACTCAACACTAAAATACAAAATGCTATCCTTCCAAGGTTTTTACACATTTTTTATTGTTGTTTGGTTGCAAGTGGTACAAATGTTTGTGGTTTCAACACAAAACATCTTTAAGACGAAGACGAAGACGAAGACAAGCAACTCCAGTGCTTAAGAAAAATAAAAAAAAGGCCAAGTAAATGTACTCGCACCATGTGGTTGGCATTGTTGGTCTCATATTTTATCTACAAACGGAAAATTTGAATTTGAATTAGTATATGGAGTAGTAGAAGGAGGCGTAGGGGGTGTGGGGAAAGATTTTCAAAAGTTTTGCTGATTGTGAAATTACTGCTGCAAAGATTGTTTTGAAAACTTTAAATGCAGATATTTCGTGAAAAGAAAAGTCAGTAATGACAACAAAACTAATGCATTTAATCGAGATTTTTGAATTTTCTTTTCCACATAAAGGGGAAAATTTAATAAAAAAATTTTAAAAGTTCGTAAAAAGATTTGTAATTTGAGTTAAGTAAAGAGTTAGGTTAGGTTAGGTTAGGTTAGGTTAGGTTAGATTACACGACAGTTAAAAATATGTCCTGAAAACAGAGGCCAGGGTTCGAATCCCCAGATAGACATCAAAAACGAAATATGAAAAAAATATTTTTTTCGGCGACTTCCTCTCAACAGATTTCTGGCATAAAACTCTGAGAATAAATAAAATTGCCATGAAAAGCTTCTCAAAAAAATCTGGTCCCGCCACTCATGTAAAAAATTAACACTCACAACATAAGTGGTGTGACAAGCTAGGCCGTAATCCTGGCTGAAGAGTTATAATGGCCAATTACGTATGTAAAACAGAGGATAATAAAGAAAACAGAATAACAGTAAGAATGAGAAAAGAATTTAGAAAGCGAAGAGATAGGAAACGAAAGAAAATAGATGAAAAATTCCACCACAAAACCCACAAAAGAGTGTAACTGCAATCTTGATGTTCCAGCACTTCACAACCAGCTTAAACTACAAGTAAATCTCTGAAGAGCCTTCATGTATGGCTCTCGGCAGAGAATGTTACGCTTAAAAATCCCCTACCTAGAGTGCTCATCCTACTAAGGAGCAATACAATAGTAGAGACACTGTCCAATAGTCTCCTTCTCACACATAAATGGCCTTTACAACCATTCAGTCAGGATTACGTGTGTTAGTTTTATACATGAGTGGCGGGACCTACGGTTTAAAGTCTAATCCAAATGACAGTTTTTGGAGATTTTATTTACTATCCGACTTTTCTCTAGAAATCTGTTGAAAGGAAGCCGCCGAAGAAATATTTTTTCATATTTCCGCTGATATCCAACAAGGGGCTTGAACCATATCCGGCTAGGATCTATTCCACATCCTTGTCAGTGATCGTAGTGCCTTGTTATATGGAAAAGTGCCTCGGTTTTTTAAGACATTGCAGGAAAAACTTCACTTCATCTGATCTCCTTACTATTTACATCACTTATATCCGAACGAGAATGGAGCGGTGTCTCAAAGACTATTTAGAGCCTTCTCTACTGCTTATAGGAGGGATAGAGCATCCAACTCGAAGGTAGGGCATCCAACCCTATTGATTGGAACATCGTGGCTTGTTCTATCGCTATTACAACGAATTTCGCTCGACGGGATAAAGGAACTTGTTCCCGAAAATCGTGTATTCTTACATAGCACCCGTCTTTCTCGCAGGACACAACCGTTTGTAGTCGATTGGTCAGTGGAACACAGACTACATTACAGACAGAATTTGTTCTTTAGCCAGACTGTTTGTATGTGGAACTCCCTAACTGTGGGGGTCTATTCATCCACTTATAATATAAAAAAATTCAAATCTAATGTCCGCAAACACTACTCCATTTGTCCTCCCATATCCTATTTTCCTAATTTTAATACAATGCATTGCAAGAGTAGCTGTCATCCCAAGACTTTCTAATACAATAGCAGTTGCAAGCGTAGTGTCATCCCAAGGTGTTGGTCTTGCTCAATAACTAAACCTCAGGCTGCTCTTATTCACATCCAACAGCAAATCCATACACTCTTAGACACGTAACAAACATATCCATTCCTCCAACGATTCCGCTTCATCTCCTTGACCTTCATCTTAGTGTTGAGGCTGTAGAAGTGATAAATTGGCGAATCAGAGCTAACTATCCAATTGCACCTATAAAGATGAGATAATTCAACAAAGCCTTTTAGATACTACTTTGAGTTCGACAAGAGAAGTCTAAATATTTCGGGATGATGTTTTAGGAAGTCGCCGTAGTCTAGTAGGTAGTGTGTTGGCTTATTAGACGAAAGGCCAGGTCGATCCCACAAAAACGAACATATGAAAAAAAATATTTCTTCGGCGGCTTCCTCTCAGCAGATTTCTGGCAAAAAACTCTGAGAGTAATAAAAAAATTGCCATGAAAAGTTTCTCAAAAAAAATCTGTCGTTCGGAGTCGACTTTAAACTGTAGGTCCCGCACTTATGTATAAAATTAGATCACAACATAAGTTGGTGTGAGAGCTAGGCGTAATCCTGACTGAAGGGTTGGTAATGGCCGATTATGTATGTATGTATGGATGTTTTAGGAAATCGTTGATCCCGGGTAAAATAAATTGTGGTATGCTGGTCTTAAGTTCGGATCTGCTTGCCTTGTTTTGGAATGCCTTGGACAATGATGAAGTCCTCGTAGTCTAGCAGATAGTGTGTTGGCTTATTATACTCGAGGCCGCGTTTCAAACCCCAGGTCAAATATTTCCAACAACAACGAAATATGAAAAAATATGGCAAAAACTCTGAGAGTAAATAAAATTATCATGAGAGGTTTCTCAAAAGTATGTTGTTCGGAGTAGACTTTAAACTATAGGACCCGCCGTGATAATAGAACCTAGATTGTAAGCCTAACTGATGGGTTGTAGTGACCAATTATATATTTATGGAAACCCTTAAAAAAGGACCCTATATAATTAAAATTTTATCACCTTTTAATCAATAAAGTAAACAAAAATCTTTAATTTTTAAACGAAAATCTTTAACCATATTATAACAGAACAAGAATAATTTTCTACAATTTCATTGGCGGTAGTTTAAACGTGTATTCTTTAAGAATTTCTTCGTTTTTATTTTTTTAATTACCTTTTGAGCTTCTTTGGTATTTTCTTACAGTTTAAGAAAACAAAAAAAGAGATTTTTAAACTTCACTTTTGCTTTGCCTTAATGAACTTCTGCCATGGCGGTAGCTGACGCTGTTATTAATTTAATTAACATTTAATTGGCCTTTGTTATACAAAAAATAATAACTTTTATTAAATTATTTTCATTTTTCCGTTTCTGCCTTTACTCTTCTCTTCTCTTCTCCTTTGTACCAAACACACACACAAGGTAAAGTTTTTCCATGAAGGAAAAATTAATCCAGAATTTTTCTTTGTTGAAGAATTAAGAAGTAATTGTTAAGGAAATATTTTTTAAGATTTTCCCTGGAAAATTATGAAACTATTGATGGGTGTATCAGGTGTAGTTAATAGGAATCAATTACTTTTGCAATGGATTAGGTTTCGATAATAATGGTTGGATCGCACTTTACCATTTCATTCTCATACAATACAACTCCATTTTTTTCCAGTTCTCTTCAGCAGGCCTCCGTTTAAGAGCCTACGTAGCGTGTACATTTGAGAAATATATGCAGGGTCTGGTGTGCGTTCCAAAATTTACACCCATTTAGTATCATCAAATAGAAAAAATTGGTTTTTAAGCGAATTTGAGAAAATCTCCATAGCTTCTGAAGCGCCTTAAAAGCCTTGCCTTTTTATGCTGCTTATAATATCCTTCACCCGCCTCAACTAAGTTCCGCGTCACTGTAGCACAGACGGAAACGAAAGAGCGAACGAACTAGTACTGTAGCAGATGTCTGAGGAGAAGACGATAAAGGGGGGTATATACGCCCCACCCCCCCACCAAGAATTTTTTTTCAAATTGGGAATAGCAGCATGGAATTTAAAAAATAGTAGTTGGTCCAATACAACTGGCTGCGGAATTCCAAAACTGTCATATCCAGCAGTAGATAGCGGGAGAACCAGGAAACTACTTAAGTTCGACAAAAGAACGATTCGTAATGTAACAAGAATTTCAACCTAACTGGCTGCCGAATTCCAAAACTGCCATATCCAGCCGTAGATAGCGGGAAAACCAGGGAACAACTTAAGTTCGACAAGAGAACTATTCGCAGTCTAATAAAAATTCTAATCTGACACTGTGCTATTGGCAATTTTACTGACTAGTTAGTTAGTAATCCACCAGGTTTACTGCAAAAGCCGACACCTTTTTATAAGAGTGCTCTGCACTTCCGAACAGACTTCATCGGTTTTTGGGTGACAGAAAGTTTGAAAATCTGGGCATGTAGGCGTAAGTGCCACTAAAGGGAATGGCCGGTATCATTCGTGGTTCGGGAATATTAAACCCATCACTAACGGATCATGACTTACCTCACACTGGCTAATAAAAAGGGCCGTTGAGTGAACATGTGTGTGAAGTTAAGTTCGATTTTGAAAATCGAAGACGGAATACATAAATTTTAGCAGCGCCACATTTGGCGTTAACAGAGCAAAATTTGATCTTAATAGAGCCAGGAATTTGACGTAACAGAGCACTGTTAACGGTTTAACAGTGGCAATAAGTAGTTTAATCTTCTACTTTGCAATTATTGAGACTATCGGCATGAAGTTTAATTCTCATTATGATCATTATTATTTGTAAATAATAATGTTGAAATGTAAAGGATATTTGGTGGGGATGGAGGATGGAATTATTCTAGCATATTCCACTAGCATGGTTGAAAGAGACCACGCTCCAAAATGGCCACTGGTCTTCTAGAGAATTTTCATTCATTTTTGATCAAAAATCGATTTTTTTTTAAATTGAATATCTAGACTCACAAAATTATTTCAGCTATCCCACTACCACGGTTGGAAAGAACACACTCTGGGCTACTATGATACATTATAGTTATGTTATTGGTGTACGTATTCCTTATATCTTCCAAAATGCCTCTGATCTTCTAGAGAATTCATTCATTTTTGATCGAAAATTGATTTTTTTAAAATTGAATATCTCAACTCACTAAATTATTTCAGATATCCCACTAACACGGTTGAAAAGAGGACATTCTGGACTATCATGTACATATATCTTCTAGAGAATTCTCAATGATCTTCTAGAGAATTTTCAATCATCTTCTAGAGAATTTTCAATCAAAAAATTGATAGTTTCAAAGCTAATTTTCACTATACCATATCACTTTATGTGGGGAACTATTTTGCTGATTACATTAAGAGGCCTTAGAGCGTTCCTTTGAGTAGAATATGGCACTCATAGGCCTAGTATTTGTCCTAAAATTAGCTTCTAAACAAGATGAATGCTGTTACACGGTGAATAGTGCTCTGTTAAGTGCAAATTTTGTTCTGTTAAGAGCAAATTCTGCTCTGTTAACGCCAAATGAGAAGCTGCTAAAATTTATGGATTGCGTCTTGGATTTTTAAATTCGAATTTATGTTCACACACATTGAGTGAACTTGTTTGTGAACGACAAGTAACCCGTAACCTAAACCAACCTAGCGGGAAATACAGTTAAAAGTCGACTCAGAACAACAGAGTTAAGGATCTTTTCATGGAAATTTTATTTTACGCTCAGAATTTTTATCAAAAGACTGCCGAGAGAAAGTTACATACATAATTGGCCATTACAACCCTTCGGTCAGGATTACGGCCTAGCTTCTTACACCACTTATGTTGTGTGTGTTAATTTTATATATGAGTGCGCGGGACCTACAGTTTAAAGTCGACTCCGAACGACAGATTTTTTTGAGAAACTTTTCATGGCAATTTTATTTACTCTCAGAGTTTTTGCCAGAAATCTGCTGAGAGGAAGCCGCCGAAGAAATATTTTTTCATATTTCGTTTTTGATGTCTGACCGGGGATTCGAACCCTGGCCTTTCCTCTAATAAGCCAACACACTACCCACTAGACCACGGCGAGAATGTTACCGAATGCAAATTATTGTCTTTGGAATGTCTTAGGTTTCAACCAACGAATCTCATCTAACGATTCAATACACTACGTACTAGGCTAAGCTAACTTTTTTTATGCTGCTTTAAATATCTTGATCTTGAAATGTCTGAAACCGCGATGGTGTTCAACAGAATCTATAAATATTTACCAACGAATTTAATTAGCATGGCTTGGATCGAATACATATTAGCATGAAATGAAATAAAATGAAAATAATCTAGTGCTTAAAAGTAACCAGTAATCGATAATAATTAAAAATATCCATATCTGAACCATTCCCTTTGAAATAAAAACAAAACACTTAACATACCCAATTGGCAACCATAGCTACAGCAAAACGTCATTATTCTTGTTTATTTATTTTGAAAAGTTCAATAATTTTTTTTATAATTAATTTCAATAGCAAAACAAAACAAAACAAATAAAAAATTCTATATAAACGCATAAAATTTTAAATTAAATTTCAAAAAAAAAACAACAACAACAACAAAAAAATCCAATCATCATCTCTACTAGTTTGATCAAGTGAAACCCAAACAGGCAATTGTAACAAATTAAGTTAAGCAAACATGGTAAGTGTTAAAAAGGGAAAAGTCAAACGAAAGAATCAGAAAGTAAAATAATTAATAATTCCCATTTTGAACAAATGAACAAAAAGAAAACGTTTAAAGGCATACATTCACTCTGAACTTCGCTGTCATACTCCAACTCCATAAAGAAGATCATGGAGAGTATGAATGATTAACTCGTATTAAGGAAACGAAAAAGAAGAATGAAAAGAAGAAGAATTTACAAAAATACCATTTAAATCAGTCTACAGGAAAAAAAACGAAAGTAGGAATCAAAAGAGAAATGAAAACTCTTCCACATTGTAATAAAAAAAAAGTATTTGTCTCGTAACAATAGTAATACCAGGGAATATATGCATTTATGGACATACATAAAGTAGAATGGAGGGTTGCCATAGTACGCATTTTTTGTTGCATGTCAAATATTTCCGTTACATAAGGTTAGGTCAGCGAGTAGCTTGCCATTCACAGGCAACTTTGATCGGTGACCACATGACCCATTGTGTTACCCAGTGTAAAGTAAGCCCCGTTGGTAGGGAGTTTGAACCAACCCGATTTCCTCCACATCATGGCAGTTTCTGCTGTAATCCTGGTGCCAGCGAAACTATTAACAGCGAACGGTCCCATTAGAATTCCTGTTAAAATGCAAACCGTTCTCTTGTTGAACTCATGTAGTCCCCTGATTTCACCTTTCCGTTACATAATGTTGCTTCTTTTTTTATTCATACGTAAAGACCTATTGATAACATTATCCAACCCAATTCAACAATGTGGTATAATTTTTCTAAGCCTTCTGACTTTGTATGTTGCAGATCGTAAGCGGGAATGTGTTGCCTTATCATTCTTGTTATTTGAATCTTCTGTGCCATCATTCGGAGCCAATGAACTTCGAGACATTATAAACTATTTAAGTAATCGACATGTTGGCGTAGATTAAATTCTTATGGTATTTCTTATTTTTATAATATTTATCCCAAGGCCAACAATGTAGCATAAAGTTTTCAAGTCTTCTGCTTTTGGTGGCATGTTGGAGATTGTAAGGGGTAGTAGACAAATATCGTTCGCATAATCGAAATAGACGTGAGAGACTCCATGTAATTATATTCCTTTCTTAACAGAGTTTGTTTCTGATATTAGAAGTCGCTGTAGTCTACTATTACTACTACTAGTACTAATACTACTACTACTAGTACTAATACTACTACTACTAGTACTAATACTACTACTACTAGTACTAATACTACTACTACTAGTACTAATACTACTACTACTAGTACTAGTACTATTACTACTAGTACTAATACTATTACTACCGCTACTACTAGTACGACTCCTACTACTACTACTACTACTACTACTACTGCTACTACTACTACTACTGCTACTACTACTACTACTGCTACTACCACTACTACTACTACTACTAGAACTAATACTACTACCACTGCTACTACTAGTACGAATACTAATACTAATACTACTACTACTGCCACTACTATTACTACTACTACTAGTATTAATACTACTACCACTGCTACTACTAGTACGAATACTAATACTACTACAACTGCTACTACTAGTACGAATACTAATACTACTACTGCAACTAGTACTACTGCTACTACTACTACTGCTATTAGTAGTACACCTACTACTACTACAGGCTACTACTAGTAGTAATACTACTCCTACCAGTAATACTACTGCTACTAATATTACTACTACTACTAGTACTAATACTACTACCACTGCTACTACTAGTACGAATACTAATATTACTACTACTGCTACTATTGGTACGAATACTAATACTACTACTACTACTACTGCTACTACTACCACTGCTACTACTAGTACTAATGCTAATACTACTACATGCTACTACTAATACTAATACTACTCCTACCATTAGTAGGTAAGGTGTTGGGTTATAAGACGTGAGGGAGTTATTTAAACTCCAGCTCAAACATCTCGTACAGAACGAAATGTGCAGAAAATATTTCTCTCGGCGATTTCCTCTCGGCAGATTTCTGGCATAAACTGTGAAAATAAAATAAAATTGCTATGAAATAGTTTTTTAGAAATCTGTCGTTCGGAATCGACTTTATACTGTAAGTCAGCCGCCAATTAACACACACAACATGGGTGGAATAAGAAGCTAGGTTGTAATTCTGACTAAAGGCCTGAAATGTCCAATAAAGTAAGTAAGCATGGTGCATAACTGAAATGATAGGCAGCATCTTTTTTGTACTCTAGTCCGTATGCCTATTGTGCAGAACAGAGAGGGGTCTTAGTTCGCATACATAGCTTTTATTTTATAGGGTACTCCATTTCTTCTCAATGCAAAATCTTCAGTTTTAACAACTTTTTTTCAATCTCATGAATGTTTAACTTGCCCTACACACATATGGAGTGAACCAAATATCGATTTTTAAATCCTGATACTCACGATTTATCAACCATTTTTACTGAATCTTATTGGCAGTAGAAAACGCAGAAAAAGAAATGAAGATGAAGGGCAAAAAATGTATGAAATTTTTTGGATGCGGCATTTAATATAATAAACACTTGCAATACTCGTGAATAAAATCTGCTTTTTGGCGCCAAAAATAAATGAAACAATCAGTTTATACAACATCAGTGAGTACTTCGCGGTTCTTTCACTTTTCACTTTGCTTTCACACTCTCACAAATACACACACACTCTCAATGGTGGTGGCGATGGTGGTCCATCGAATGCCATCTCTGGTTTATTTTCATTTCTCGTTAACAGCTACAGCATCAAACGGCAGCAACAAATTGTATCTGCGATTTTTTGAATAATTTGCAACCATAAAATATGCAATAAGCCAACATCTGTTGCGAGAAATTGTTTTCAAAGCCGCGTCATCATATTATTTAAACACAATTTTTTTTTGCTATTTTTTTGATTTTCTTTCATTTTTTTCTTTCTTCGCCTCGCTTTTATTTAAATACCATAAAATATTGAAAGCATAAGTGTGAGTGAGGAAATAGGCTGTGCAGTGGCGCTCTACTAAGGGGTTAAGAGATTAAAAACCTACTTTAGGACAGCTTACTTACTTATTAAATTGATCATTATAACCCTTTAGTCAAGATGACTACTTTTCTTTTCACGCCACTTATGTTGTGGTGGTGTTCTAAATTTGTATACCTGAGTGGCGAGAGTCTACAGTTTATAAGTCGGATCCGAATGACAGCTTTTAGAGAAAATTTTTCATGGCAATTTTTTTACTTCCAGATTTTTGACCAGAAATCTGATGGGAAAAAGTAGTCTTAGAAATATTTTTTCATATTTCCTTTTGTTGGGGGTCTCAGACCTAGGTTATGCACCGTGCCAACACAGACTACGGCGACTATGGACAGCTTACATTAGATTTAAAAAATAATTCCTTTAATATTTATTATTTTCAATCCTTTTTCCTCCATCAACTGCTCTTAGATGTGTATTGTCTCGTATAGTAGTATCCATAAAATCTTCTTCTGCCCTTTCCTCCATCATTTCTCCTAACTTAAGGCTTACAATGGACCAATGAGTCTCTGGGTGAAAAATGAGAACTATTAAAATAGCGAAGAGTCGCACATTCTAACCTAACTTAACCTAACTCTTACTAAAGCATTCCATCCATTTCATCTACTCCATCCATGCCTCTTGAGCATACCTATCCCTCCTATGAGCAATTAAAACGATCATGATTTTTCCCAAATCTGGATCCTCAAGAGCTTTGTCTACTGCAGCACTATTTAATAGCGTCCCATACACAGTTTAGAACACACTCAGTATACGTTGTATTGATTGTTATTGGCTTTGATTTATCCAAGTTTACTCATGTAATTCTCCAGATATGTTAAGGGGAAGCGTCACCCTTCCTAACCTAAACGAACCTAATATTTACTAATGTTCCATAGTTCCGATGTTTGCTTTAGGCACCATACTTTGGCTCATAAGAATACCTATTATATATAGTGCCTATAATGTTAATGGCCTTCTTATAATCAATCCTAAACCTTGTGTTCCTGAACGCCACTATTCCAAAATCCATTTGGTTAGCAGTAACAGTAGATAGGAAAGTAAAGCGATGGCCGTGAATCATAGAAAATGGAATAGACTAACTTGGACCACATTTGGCTCATGGACACTTTATGGCCACTCTAACAGTCTGATTATTGTACTATGAACGGAAGCATAGTCAAGTTTGTGGTTTTTCTATATTTGTTACCACGTCAGTCCTATTTAGCAATCAGTCGCCACGGGCAGCTATGCAATAGAAGTGTTTAATTGTTGATTGTTGATCCAGTGTCTAAGTAATGCATTTGGTTCTAATAGAGATCCTCACTATACATTTCAATATATTACTTGAGCCCAGATTTGACTGTCTCTATCTGCATTCAGTAGGAATTCAGAGGAGAGTAAATTTAGCATAAAAAATATTGCCTTAGTTGGTAGGGAATAAAGTGCTCTGGTGATCAGAGTGCCTACGTATTGCGTCTATCCGTCTGCAGTGTAATTGGTGTTTGCAAGCCGTCCAACAAACGTGAATACCATTAAGCAAGATTGGGTCACATGCTCCTACCTATAGCCCCTTTATAGGCAAAACGTGCCATGGGGTACGGAATAATCTCCAAATATTTAACGTCCTTAGATAGGCATTGTTGAAACCTATTACCGCTCGGCAAGTTAAAGGCAGATATTCTGTATCATCTGTTGAAAATCATCAAAACCGTTTTGCCAATCGTACGTTAGCAAGTGTCCGACTGCAGTTAGGACCTTTAGCATCTTGCATATAGGCCAATATGAGCTTTCACAATCTTTATAACTGCTTGGATATCTTAAACTCAGTACCAAAGTAAGGGATAAGAAGGTTAGACGTATAAAGAAACATATTTCTTAACCGGTTTTTGACCGCCAGGACCTTATCATTCTAATCTAGAGGGTAGGGTAGTGTATTGACTTAGTGGACGAGAGCCAGTGGTTCAACTAGTGACTTAGATATCTCAAACAAACATACATAACATAATTGGCCATTACAACCCTTCAGTCAATATTACGACCTAGATTCTCAAACCACTTACGTTGTGTGTGTTAATTTTATACATGAGTGGCGGGACCTACAGTTTAAAGTCGACTCCGAACGACAGATTTTTTTGAGAAACTTTTCATGGCAATTTTATTTACTCTCAGAGTTTTTGCCAGAAATCTGTTGAGAGGAAGCCGCCGAAGAAATATTTTTTTCATATTTCGTTTTTGATGTCTGACCGGGGATTCGAACACTGGCCTTTCGTCTAATAAGCCAACGCACTACCTACTAGACTACGGCGACTTATTCAAACAACTTAGTCTCAAACAAAATTCAATAAAATTACCACGAAAAGTTTCTCAACAATCTGTAGTTGAGAGTTGACCTTCAGCCGTAGACCCTGCCACTCAGGGATAGAATTAACACACACAACAGGGGTGGTGTAAAAGACTAGATCGCAACCTTAATTAAAGGGTTGTACAGATCAATTAAGATAAGGAAGTAAGTTATATTCACCTTAGTTTCTGTCTAGGATTATTGCCTCCTAGTACCGTAACTGCTTTGATATCTTGATCTCTATCTCCACTTAAAAGGGGTTGACATAACCTATGATTCTCATGTGCCTTGTAAACAAACATGGGTTATGTTAAGACTCCTCATACATGACCACTAGTTATGTTTTAGAAGAACAAGCTTATAACCGGTTTTTATCCGCTGGGGGTCTTACTCAATAGAATATTTCTTTGCTCTAGGACACCTAGCTCACGAAAGCTGCTACCATTTGCCACAAAAATAAAGCAAATAATGCTTCTAATCTCCTCCTGTATCTCTAGAGCAGACTTCGTTTATAGTGACAACAATTCCGGCAACTTTTATGCCTTTAAACGCACCCCCCCCCCTCGCCTTTGATTTCGACACCACTCTGCTTAATACATCACATACAAATATATGTGGATTGTTGTATTGTATTTGCTGTTTAAACATGTGTATAAATAAAGGATTTTACAACAACAACAACAACAACAACAACAACAGAAAAATACAAATTTTTTTAAGTGAAAAGAAGCCCTAAGCTGAACAACTGCTCGACAAGTACTATCAACACCAACAAATTTATAGCAACCGCGTAAGTGAAATAATAAAGAAGAGAAAAAAAAAACAGAAAACGGAGAAATATTTTGTATCAAACAACAAAATTTCAATATTAAAATAATAAAATAAAATTAAACTTATGCCAGAGAGAGGGAAAAGTGAAAAATTTTATATATTTTGGCACTTCTACGACTTGTTATTCCATTTAACGAAAGGACCTTGACAAAAAAAAAAAAAAAAACATACGAAAACAGAGAAGGAAGAACATTATTTGCATCATTTGGATCATTTGCTTCATTTCAGTGTATTTAAAATGAAATTGAAATGAAACACTACACTGTACTACTGTACTGTACTGTACTGTGTATTCCGTTTTAATATGCACTTTAAATCTTAAAACTATAGCAGGCTCTTTTGCAGTCGAAATGCATGAAATAATAAATGGTTTTTAATATTTAAACTGTCAAAGATTTTGCAGCCTTGAATTCTTTAAACGAAAGAAATGTCAGCCAGAAATAAATTTCCATAAAATATATGGCAAGCAGGCAGGGCAGGCAGCATGTTGCATACAAAGGATACTTTTAAAGAACAAGTTGTTCTGATTATTATGCAACATTAAATATGTTACATGCTGTCTGAATATATGCTTTAAAATTTAACAACTCAATAGCCTATAAGTATGCAAAAAATATTTTTTTTTGTGAATTTAAGAAATAACCCTTCAAACAGGCAACAATAAGTCTGTCAAACTCGATACATAAAGTTTTCTGTCATACCAGAACATTTTATTTAAAGTACCGGCTATTGCTGGCTGCACATCTCTTCATCTTTTAGGCAATTTGAGGATTCCATGTCAATAAAACTGTTTGCCTTTTGAATCAAATTAATTATTCATTCAAGTTTTGACTTCTACTTAGGAATCAAAGTTCTGTTCAGGCAATTCCTGTCTCAATATATAGTATTCGGAAAGAGCCAAGTCTGGTGAACACAGCGAGTAAAGTAAGAGTCCTTAGTGTAATCCTTTGGTTGTATCCTAAACAGGTTTTGCTTTGTGTGCAGGTACATTGTAATGTTACAATGTCGTGTGGCCTGCTCTGGTCGTTGTTCGATCAATACTTGGTTCAATTTGATCAGTTGTTGTCGGTACCAACATGTATTAACAGTTTTATCAGGTTTCAGAAGCTTTTCGTACTACCAGACCCACATCATGGATTTGTTTTCCAGCCAAAGTTAGTGCCTGTCCCGGAATAACCCATGATTTTTTCTGTTTAAGAGTCTGAAAATAAATCCATTTTTTCATCGCCAGTGATAAGTCAATGGTTTTTCAGTTTTCCATCTCTGTCTGTCATTCAATTCATGTGGCACCCATTTTCCAGACTTTTGGATCCTTTCCATAGCTTTTAAATGATTAAAAAAATTATTTTGAACCCTCAATTCACTATCGCTATCACTATCAAGGTCTCACTCCATTCGATAACGTCAGATATGTAGGAGTCATATTGGCCAGCAAACTAAACTGACATATGAGTACACAATTCGAAATCTATAAGGTGGCAACTCTTTTTGTCGTAAGAGAGTGGCCTATTAATTCCATGCTTTGTTGATACCCCTCAACTTTAAAAATCCACATGACAACACTGGCGGTTGGCCTCGGATAAATGGGAAAATCAAATACAGTTTGAGCGTATTATTGGAATGGTGACGATCATGATAACAGGTGCTCTTAGAACTACAACATCTAAGACATTATTCAATAGCCTTAACTAGCTGCAATAGCTAAACGAATTGGTTGCTTATTATGAACTCTATGAACTACATGAGCAAATTTTTTTAACAATACTTACTTATTTAATTGATTATTACAACCCTTTAGTCAGGATTACCACCTAGCTCCTCATATCACCCAAGTTAATTTTATCCATGAGTAGCGGAACCTAGAGTTTAAAGTCGATTCTGAATGTCTAGTTTTTGATAAGCGTTTTTGCCAAAGTGACTACTGAGAGGAAGTGGCCGAAGAAATATTTTGCATATTTCGTTTTGTTCGAGGTGTCCGAGCTAAGGGTTGAATCACGGGCTCTCTACGGCAACTCCAAATTAATATTTATGAACGTGAAATTGTTGTCTGGCATTGAATTATGATAATAGCTTGCCAATTCTCACTGGACACGAATGTCAAAATAGTTTGACATTCTCAACTGTCAAATCATAGTTAGCGGTATCAAAGCAACGGGGTTCAAATATCGATTTGGCACCACCTTACGAACCGTTTTTTGTTGTGTCACGTATTTAAAATGTTAAACCCTGGTTTAAACCCTGTTGTTATGCGTGTTAAACTATGTTATTTTTTTTTTTGAGTTTAGTTACGTGGAAACCCATAAACATGGATCAATAACAGACTAATAAACGTTTTTCAGATAACATTCAAGTCCATTCGTGTCCATTCGTGTCATTATGTCATTATATATGATAAGATTCAAGTCCACATTATCATTCTTTTTGTTAGTGCTTCATGAAATTATAGATGGGGTTGCTAATTCTTTCTCTTTTCCTTAATCTTAAGATTTTTCTTAACCTTCAAACTTATTTGAAACATTTCTTATCTTTTCTTTTACAGCCACCCAAAAAGAAGGGCAAAAAAGGCAAAGCCAAGCCAAGTAAGTTATAATTTAAATTCCTTATTTTCTTTACTACAACAATAACAGTAGGGCTGAACAGTTTGTAGGCGTGTTTTCCTTTTCAAAATACTCACGCTTTTTATACGCTTTGGATTTGGATTCTTAAGAAAACTCTGAGAACACTTCATTCGACACTTGAGAATATGCTATATCGAGAGCTTATAACTCCGAAATATTTTCACATCACATAATTAAAGATAACGTAACACTATTGTCGGTCTACGATCAAGAGAATATACATGATAAGTGTTGAAAGTTATAAGAAACTAATCGCCAATAAGAATAAGAATTAGAGTCCTACTTAGAACTGCAACCTTACATGTATACATATATCATTGGTCATTAGCTTTAGTTAAGACTACAACCTAGCTTCTCTCACCACTTATGTTGTGTGTGTTAATTTTATACGTGAGTGGCCCCGACAAAGACGACTCCGAACGACAGATTTTTAAGAAACTTTTCATGGCAATTTAATTTACTCTCAGAAATTCTGCCAGAAATCTGCTGAGGGGAAATCGCTGAAAAACCGTGGCCTCATGTCTAATAAGCCAACACATTACCCACTAGCCTATGGCAAGCGCAACCTACTCTCCGACATAACTCGAACATTTCACAAATAGAACAGGGGCTTTCGAACTTTGACAGTTAATAACGGCCATATTGTCGAAGCAACATCAGTTTAATTAGCCGTCATTTATTTAGTCTGCTTTGCCAAATCACCATAGAGGGACATAGCTTTTCACAATATTTCACAAAATGGATATTCTGCTCAGGCGAGGTAACGCGCGATGTTTCCATTCTACGATCGCCGTAATCGATTCTGTAAGAGGACAATTCGCAAAGTAGTCGATAAATTTGAGTCTACTGGTTCAGTAAAAGATCACTAACCAACACAAGATCTTTTGAAAACATCGGCGTTGTTTGTTAAAGTGTCTTGATAATCCGTGACTGTCGATTTCTCGTCACTCACAATACATCAGTCATTCGCAAACAACAAATTGGCGAATTTAATGTCGGAACTTGACCTTGCAGCTGTACAGAATTCAACAAACCGAGGAACTAAAGCTACACGATTATAAATGACGACATGTGTTCACCGAAATAGCTCTGGAGCAGTTGGCAACGGACCCTAGTTTTCAACCAATAATCAACGATTAAGGCCGTTTAGAATGAATGAATATTTAAGCAAACGAAATTGTCGAGTTTGATACAATACCAATCCACCACGTGAGATTCAAAAGCGTCCAATCCAATATGAAAAATTCACTTTTCGGTATGGATTCTGCGCTGGCGGAGTCATCGGTCAATAATACCTTGGCAACGACTTTGTCCAGTACTACTCTGTCAACGCCAAGTATAATAGATCGATGATTACCAACTTCTTGTGGACAGATTTGATTGATCTGAACACCAACGACATTTGGTTCCAACAGGATGTCGCTATGTGCCACACAGATCATGCCACGTTGGATATTCTGTAGGAGTGATATGTGGGCATGGTTATCTCACGTGTGGTATCATGATCTCACTTGAAGGCGAAGTGAACTGGCTGCCGGTATAATGCGATTTGACCCCATTAGTCTTCTTCTTGTAGGGTTCTATCAGATTCTGTTGAATAAATCACAACTCATACGACATTGGATATCCTAGACGAGTTATTTGAGGGAAGGTATTCCATAAGTAGATGAAGTAAACTGTAGAGCTGCCACTCTCTAGTTGGTGTGGATTTTGGGCGGGCAGGGTCATCGGTAAACATTTATTTAAAAACGACATTGGCCAGGCCATCACTATCAATAACGAGCACTTTAGTCGATGATTACTAACTTCGATTAGAGCACTTGGTCATCTGAAGTAGAGGTGATTTGAACTGGCCACCGAAATTGTGCAATTAGAACCCGTTAGAATTTATATTGTGGGATTATTGCATGTGGATGCTTGCGAGTAAGCCACAAATCATAGCGTTTCTCAAAAGTCAACATAGCCCATGCCATTGGTGAAATTCAGCCTGATTTTTTCGCCATTTAATAGAAGTTGTGCAAATAAGTTTTTGCCTTTCCAACAACAAATTATGAAAACTAAATTTAAAAGTTTATCTTTTTCATTTTTCTCTTACGATCCCATACCTATTCCCCCACCCCCCACCAACTATTAAAGTCAATATCAGGCTTTTGTGCGTGTGGTCAGTTTTGAAAGCCAACAAAACTTATATAGAAATGAAGAGTACAGGCAAAGAGAGAAAAAGTCACAGCTGCAATGGTCTCACTTAATTTTTTACGATTCAAAACATGCAACATAATTGTCTCATTGTGGCATTAACAACAATAAGGAATGGTGAACAAAAAAAAAAGGTTTTTTTAACGGAGGCCGAAACAGAAAGTTCCTTTATTTTATTGTGCGACACAAAAAAAAATGGGGAAAGAAAAAAATGAAATGGAAAAACAATTAAAAAAAACCAAAAATGTTGGGAAAATATTTGTTAGATGATGTTCGAATAATAGAGTGACCATCTTTTTTTATCATATTTTTTATTATTATTTTTGTTCTTTTATTTTTAAAACATTTTACACAATAATGCGACAACATTGACATTTTTTCCTATGCGCTGTCATAAAAGTTGTACAGTCCACTTTTTCAAGCATAAATCCGTTTCCGTTTTATATGTAAACGGTCAAAAATGTAAAATATAGATAATGATTGTAACAACATATCTCCCTCTCTCTCTACAAGCGTTTGTATAGGGTGGTTGATTTAAAAGTTTACATTTAAAAATATAATCAAACAAAGGGTTTGAAACTTAGCTAAAGTTATTTTTTTATTGTTGTGAAGTATAATTAATTCGTTTAGAAATGGAATATAATTTCATTCATATGCCTCCCACGTCTGGCCTCACAACACCTCATGCGATCGGACCAATTTTCGGGCATTTTTTCGAGTGTATGTGGACGTATCTCGCCAATGACATCACAAATGTTGGCCTTCCAATGCTCAATTGTCTCTGGTTTGTCGGCAAAACACTTTTCTGTAACGACTTCCCACAGAGAAAAGAGCCTAACGGTGTCAAATCACAGCTTCTTGGCGGCCAATGGACATCACACATTTCGGCTATTAAACGGCCATCAAACGTTTGATGCAGTAAATCGATTGTCGCATGAGATGTGTGTCAAGTTACACCATCCCGTTGAAACCAAACAACGTTCACATCAATACCATGAAGAGCGGGTCCAAAGCGGTTATCATGGCAGGTCAGGTGTTTTCATTGACCGTAATGGCTGCGTAATCCTCATTTTCAAAGAAATATGATGCAATATTGCCTCCGTTTCACAAGCCATACCTAACAATCACTCATAATGGGTGCACTAGCTTCTGTAAGACCACGTGCTGGGTTTCTGAAACCCAAATACTGCAATTTTGCTTATTAATGTACCCATCAAGATGAAAATAAGCTTCATCCGAAAAGGTAATTTTTTTTTTTTGCAAAATCGACATAATCGTGTAGTTTTCCGTTGACCCAACTAGTGAAGCAAAAACGAACTTTGTAAGCTCTCTCGGTATTTTTTTTCATTTTTTTACGACTTAAACTACTGCGTGAAATGTTTAATTCTTGAGAACGATGACAAGTTGCTATTGATAGAGTCTCACGCACACTCTCAGCCTCAGTTTCGCTCACGTCTTGAACCAATTGAATTTTGTAAGCTCGTCTTACGGAGATTTTTTTCGAAAAATACGACGTAAACTGCTGCGTGAAATGTTTAATTCTTAAGAACGATAACAAGTTGATATTGATGGATTCTCACGCACACTCTCCGCCCTAGTTTCGCTCACGTCTTGAACCAATTGAACTTTGCAAGCTCGTCTTACTGAGATTTTTTCGTAAAATGCGACGTAAACGATGTACGACGTGAAATGTTTAATTCTTGAGAACGATAATGAGTTGATGTTGACGAATTTTCTCGCACACTCTCAGTCATAGCTTCGCTCACGTCTTGAACCAATTGAACTTTGTAAGCTCATTTTACTGAGATTTTTCCAAAAAATACGACGTAAACTGGTGCGTGAAATGTTCAGTTCTTGAGAACTATGACGTGTTGATGTTGATGAATTCTCACGCACACCCTCAGCCTTAGTTTCGCTCACGTCTTGAACCAATTGAACTTTGTAAGCTCGTCATATCGAGATTTTTTCAAAAATTATGACGTAAACTACTGCCGTGAACTGTTCAAATTCTTGAGAACGATGACGAGTTGCTGTTGATAGATTCTCACACACACTCTCAGCCACAGCATCGATATTATCGGATGTACACACTGTAAGAGCAGGCTCACGTCTTGGCGCATCAACAATGAAATCAGTTTCACGAACTTGAGCAATAACTTGAATTTAAAGTGATTGATGGTTCACCTATAAAATTATTTTAGCTTTACAAAATGTTTTGCATTTGACAGAGAGAGAGCGAAGAAGAGAGTGGGAGCTATTCCAAAGCATTGTTAAAAAAAACGTATAGGAAGAGTAGCGTTTATAAAACCACACTTGAATGAAATATTTTTTTAGAAACATTTGCTATTATGGACCATATCTTCTCTACTCTTCTTTTGGGTACAGGCAATTAAATTGTTGTTTTTTTATCATACTCCAGCTCTTTAAACTAAATTACAGTTTTATGACCAAATGAAAAGACAAAAAAAAAACAAAACAAAAAAGAAGGATGAGTTTGGCAACATTGTTTATTCATTGTAACCTTCCACAATGCCTAGAGTTTTGTTTTAGACCATACGAGTATATTGCTGTTAATGTCCATGCCTTTAATGTGGTTAATTGAAATTCCCATTAATTTTTTCTATTTTTTTTCTCTGTTTTGGTTTCCTATTTTTGCCCTTGTGTGTGTGTGTGTGTGTCTGCCCCGAATAGTGTGCGTTCATAGCATAGTTTCATACCATCAGGTCAATAAGAGAGTATTTAACAAAGTCCAACTTGGCTTAAACTCATTTGTAAATTACTCACAAAAATCATGACCAAAATTAATTGGCCATAATTATTATTGGCCATATGTGGTCATTTTAGTTACTTGTTGTGTGGCTAAAATGGTTAAATTTTATTTCGAAAATTTTAAATCATTACAACCCTTTAAACGGGCTGACAGTGTAGCTTCTCACATCACCCTTGTATGTTAATTTTACTACATGAGTAGCGGAGCTTACAGTTTAACGTCGACTCCGAATCATAGATTTTTGAGAAACTTTTTCATGAAAGGTAAAGCCAACCAAAACAGAGTTGGTTCTACTTTAAAATTTCCTATCATATTGGGACCATATTGGACAGCACATATAACTGGAGCTTGAATCCTGAACTACCAAGGCGTCTATTGCTCGTTACTTTCCTGTTGCAAAAGAGCGAACTAGTTTATTAACCCTAAAATGTACACTGGCTATACAAGTTTGTAATCAAACCAAGTGAATTTTACGCGGCTTTAGGTTAAATTAGGTTGCCGTTCACAGGCAAGTTCACTCAGTGGCCATATAGACCACTTTGTTACCCACCGCGAGGCCTCCTTGCCATGATGCGTTAGTGGTGGGTTTGAACCACCCTAATCTGTGTACCCTTAGTGGCACGTTCGCCACCATGCCCAGATCTTCAAACGTTCTGTAACCCAAAAACCGGTGACATCTGTTCTGAGGTGCAGGGTGCTCGCATAAAAGATGTTGCACCGATTCCGTTTAATCCACATCATGACAGCTTCTGCAGTAATCCTGGTGGTGCACACAGAGCTTGTCAGTGAAATTGCCAATAGCGAAATCTCTTGTTAGAATTCTTGTTAAATTGCGAACCATTCTCTTGTCGAACTCAAGTAGTTGTTTTGAAATTCGGCAACCAAGTGTGCTGGACCCATACACAGTTTGTGGGATTTCATGTAGCTTTTTTCAATTAGGAAAAGTATTCCTGAATAGTCACCTATCAGACATCTCCGATCTCTTTTGTGTCAGTTCGTCCGCCTTTTAGTTCCCCTTCATACCACAGTGCCTCGGAACCCAATAGAGGCGAGTGTTGTGTCGACGTAGAAAGTCCATACAATTTCTGACGCTCTTTGATTTGACGAGATAGGATCCCAGAGCTTTGATTGCCGCTTAACTGTTCACACATATGATCAAGTTCGAATTATGCAGGTCAACGGTTTCAATCATTCATTAGCAAATATCTCCGCCTGAAATACCGCTATATCGAGTAATAGGCAAAGACCATTCTGAAGTTTGGCATGAGCAGGATTAAGGGATACAATTTATAAGCTGATCGCAGTAAAATAAGTTGTTATGAGACAGACTAGGGTTATGCATCAGACTATGTATTAATAACCTTTTGACAGGCCATAGCAGAGCAAATGAACTCTTGTTCAGAATGGTGACGATTAGAATGAATCAACAGAACATATATTTGGAATCTGAGAGACATTATAACACGTGGGTGCATATCAGGTACTAGGCTTGGAAGTGTTCTTGTTAATACCGAACAGCATCTTGAAGTTTGTCAGGTTAATAGATTTGGACTCTTAAGCTGCAATTAAATCTTGTTTTACTTTCTTTTCAGTGCTCATTGATGGCGTCGATACATCCGCCATGGACCGTGATCAATTGGAGGCGTTCGCATTACGTCTCAAGGCCGAAATGGATCGTGAACGGGAAGAACGTAACTTCTTTCAAATGGAACGAGACAAGATACGAACTTTTTGGGAAATAACACGCGGTCAACTTGAAGACGCCACAACGGAAATGCGCCAAAAAGACCACGAAGTGGAAATGACCCAAGAAGTTGCTGATATTGAGGCCAAACAAATTATGCAACAAATGAAGCATTTACAATTCGAAAATCACAATAAAATCAGTGAAATCAGAGCAGAGGCAATGACTCAACTGAAGCTATCACAAGAGGATCATGTGCGACAAGAAATGGAATTATTGGGCGATAAGAGGGAACTGAAACGATTACTAAAGGAAAGCGAAGAGATACACGAAATGCAAATACAACAATTGAAAATGAAGCACATTGAAGAGATGCAGTAAGTAATGCAATTAGGGGGTAGCCATAAACGTTATAGTTTCAAGGAGATTTCTTTTGTAATTTTAGTGAATTGCGTACCCGTTTCGAAAAGGAAACCAAGGATATGACATTGTTGCATGAAGAGAAAATGATTGCCTTAAAGGCGGACATACAATTAATTTATCGCATGCAAATGTTTGAGGTGGAGGAGCGTAAAAACACACAAATACAGAAATTGATAGACAATCATGATATTGCATTCAATGACATGAAAAACTATTACAATGACATCACCCTTAACAATTTGGGCTTGATCAGTTCATTGAAGGAACAAATGGAGCTGCTGCGCAAGCAGACGGAAAGAAGCGATCGCATAGCAGCCGATTTAAGTAGCGAGAATCGTAAATTGAAAGAGCCACTCGAACAGGCACAACAAGAACTGGTGGTATTAAGAAGAAAACTCGAGTTTTACGATCGCGATCGTGCCCAATTACAACGTCTCAAGAATCGCAACAATTATGTAGAGAAACAGCTGAAGGCGTTAACTTGGGAAACGGAAGCGTTACTTTTGCGCAACGATACTTTGGTCAAGGAACGGGAAGAACTTAAAGAGAAATTCGAAGATGTTGTAATCGAACTGCAACAGAAAACAGGGCTTAAGAATGTTTTGTTAGAACGCAAGATCGCTATTATGGAGAGGGAAGGTGAAAAACAGGAATTAATGCTTAAGGAAACCATTAAGTCTTGTGCTGCTGCTGTAAAGGCGAGTGGCATGCAGGCAGATACCCCCGTAGAATTGGAGAAAAAAGCTGAAAATATTTTGGATGAAAAGAATAAAATTATACAGGAGTTGCGTTATGAGCTGGCCAAAATTACAAAGGCCCATGATGATCTATTGGCCACATACGAATCGAAATTAACACAGTTCGGCATACCTAAAGAAGAATTGGGCTTTGAACCTTTACGTACTACCTCTAAATGGAGTTATCTTTGTGGTCCAGCCGGTTTGGTTACTAAAAATCAATAAAAATCTTCACTTCTTTTCCACGACAATATGAATTTATTTTTTTTTTTTTGAAATTTTGCTTAAATAAACGTAAATTGTTTACCTAACGTTTACTTTAGCTTGTAAATAATTTATGGGCCTTAAAGATGCCTTATATTCCTGCATGCTAGTGTCTTCATTATAAATGCATTTCATGCTTATTCATGTGTATTATATTTTTGCTAAATAGAGTCGTGGCTTTTGCTTTTTTTTTTTTTTGGGCCTTGTCTGTGTTCAGTTTGTTGGACTTTGTCCAACTGAAAACAAAAGACATCTCACTGGAGTGTAGATTTAAAACAATAGGACATGCAAAGATGAAAGAAAGAAAGAAAGAAAGAAAAAAAATTCAGAAATCAACAACCAACCCACTTCTGTTTTTGGCAACTCACAACTACTGAACTTGAGACTCTTAATTTTTTTCTTCTTTGCCTGCCAACTTTATGACTTTTTTTTCCTTGGTACTTAAAGCGATGAAATGATTATAAGAATTTTAACACAGCATTTAAGAAAGGATTAAAACGACTACATTACTGCCGAAAGCAATTTAAAAATACAGCTTAAGAAACATAACAGAAATATGGCGTAATTAAAAAGGAAAGTGGAAAGTACGTACCATAAATGCAAGGAAAAGTAAGTACTACGCAGACAAAGTCTGCTAAAATACAATGGCGCAGGTTAATGAAGTTAATTTAAGTCTCTCCTTTACTTATGACGAGGCCAAATTACATATTGTACTACCCTCAATCTATATAGGATATCCCTATAATATCTCCTCTAAGCCTGTTACCCTGAAAAAACTTCAGGATTCTATTCGATAGTAACAAGGCCAATTCCCTCTTTCTGGCATACATTAGTGCCTCAAAGGTTCCAAGAATGTTTTCTGATAACTTATCATCATTATCACAGAATTTATACTTTGTGTTCCAGACTACCACCATACCGAACATACAAAAGTTCGGCATGAGGGTGAAGGTGTGACAAAGGGAACTTGCCGGTTTCATCCGGAGCTCGAGGTAGTTCAAACCCACCACTAACGGATCATGACAAGGAGACTTCAAACCGAGTGACATAATGGTCCATAAGGGCCACCGAATGAACTTGCCTGTAAATGGCAAGCTACCCGTCAACCTAACCTAAACTTCCTTTTGGACTCTGCATAATTCATTGTGGAACCAATGAACCTCCCTATCTGACTCGAAATGCGTTTTTATTCTGATCAAAAAAATAGCGCTTTCAGATTTCTTCATTCACTTTCCTTATTAAGTTTCGTTACCAAACATTTTCACAAAAACATGCAGTCCACTGGTTTTGTCCAGTGAATACTTAAAAATGGAACTGTCAACCACTCGATTCATTAGATCACGAAGCCCTCTAATAAATTGTATGTTAGCCTTGCCTCCCATCAGTTTAACCAAAGCTTTTGTCTTCACTACCATGTGCAAAGCACTTAAATCCAACAAAATTTAAAGCGCCGCTGTAGAACACATTTTCATTGAACCTGCTAGGCCAACACATGCTAGTCTCTGTCTCTTGTTCGACTGCATTTGTGATGTTTTCATATTCGTTCTATCTATCCAAACAGTGGCCCCATATTCCACTATTGGTCTTACCATTACATGGTATACAAACAGTGCATAATCGTTAGGTTACATTCCCAGAGTTTCCCTGCACGCCTTCGGCATATCATTCTATTTACGAGCAAGATATTCTTGAATGATGATGTCTTTTATTCATAAAGTCTGCATCATCTTCGCGAAACGCACATTATTTATTGGTGAAATGGACCCATGTTGTACCTAGTCTTCTAGGCATAAAAAAAGTTCTGTCGTTATCGCTTCAGGCATCCCCAGACATGAATTTACATATGACAGCCAAATCATCTAATCAGTCTGCTACATTGGGAAAAAAGCAGGTTAAAATCGCTACCATACCCTAAAACCAAAAGGCGGGATTACGGTCACACCATAAATGTCTACATCATATTGAGTCCTTTCGAACATATCAATGAGCGCCAACAACCTTTATGTCTAGTACTCATTAATTTCGAAAAAGTTTTCGATCGTTTTACACACACGACAATATTGTTTCAGAAGCTATGTTTCTGCTTGGTTTAAGGATCCTTATACAGGATAGGACACTATGAAATGATGGGGTACTCCAGAAGCAGAAAGGTATATCCATCTTCACGGAGGGATCGAAATTAGATGTAGGGATGGGGGCTGGGGTTTTCTGTAAGGATGTCGGTCTTGAACTTCACTTAAGGTTAAAGTATGACTGTAGCGTGTTTCATGCAGAGCTTTTCGAAGGCTATTGATGTCGTAATTAGTAGGCCCACTTCATATTCGGAGTCTTATATAATCTTCGTTGACAGTCAGGCTGCCCTAAGGACCATTGCATTGGTCTAGTGTAATTCACAACTTATTCGTGATTGAACAAGTCTATGCTAGGTTCCAAGGCATAGCGGTATACGACACTTTCTGAGGGCAACTTGATAGTTGGAAATTATCCCCCAATTCGACACTTCTACGGTCTCATTACTAGTTGGGTCAGACAGGAAGAGCAGAAGCATTGGAGGTCTGTGACTTGCTATAAATAGTGCTACAACAGGTTTGCTAATGGGCTTATATAAGCTCAGCCTGAGTTATTGGTTTTTTACAGGCCACTGCAAGATTAGATCCCAGTCGGACTATTGCAGGGTACGTTGCGATGAAAAATTGGAAGCTATTGAACATCTCCTCTCCAACTGTCCAGCCCTTAGCAGATTAAAGTTGAGAATCCAGGGCAGGTGCGCCGACATTAAGGCTGTCCATAGATTAATAATAATTAACAATTGTAGTCTAGCCGTAGTGTGTTGGCTTATTAGACGAAAGGCGAGAATTCGAATCCCCGGTCAGACATCAAAAACGAAATATGAAAAAAATATTTCTTCGGCGACTTCCTCTCAACAGATTTCTGGCAAAAACTCACTGAGAGTAAATAAAATTGCCATGAAAAGTTTCTCAAAAAAGTCTGTCGTTCGGGGTTGACTTTAAACTGTAGGTCCCGCCACTCATGTATAAAATTAACACACACAACATAAGTGGTGTGAGAAGCTAGGCCGTAATCCTGACTGAAGTGTTGTAATGGCCAATAATGTATGTATGTATGTATGTATAGATTAATAAATAGATTGAGCATAGGGCATCAAGGTTATAGTCGAGCTCTGTTTGTGGCCCGCCTTTTTCTTCCGTCTTTCATGTGTGTTCATTCATCCAGCCGGACTATTGCAGGGTATGTTGTGATGAGAAATTGGAAACTATCGAACATCTCCTCTGCAGCTGTCCAGATCTTAGTAAGTTGAGGTTGACAATCCAGGACGGGAGCACCGACATTAGATTAATAAATAGATTGGGTATAGGACATCGAGGTTATAGACGATCTCTGTTTGTGGCCCGTTTTTTTTCTTTGTCTTTTATATGCGCATTTTCCTTCTTGCTTCAGATCGCAGACGAACTATTGCAGGGTATGTTGTGATGAGAAATCGAAAACTATCGAACATCTCCTCTGCAGCTGTCCAGCTCTTAGTAGGTTGAGGTTGAGAATCCAGGACGAGAGCGCCGACATTAAGGCTGTTCATAGATTAATAAATAGATTGAGCATAGGGCATCGAGGTTATGTCGAGCTCTGTTTGTGGCCCGTTTTGTTTTCCTTCGTCTTTCATGTGCTTCTTGCTTTAGATCGCAGACGAACTATTGCAAGGTATGTTGCGGTAAGGAAGACTTGGAACTGTCGAACGTATCCTCTTACTTACTTACATAATTGGCCATAACCACCCGATTAACGGATTTCGGCCTGCCGCAACACATCCTTCCAGGCGCCTCTGCTTCTTGCGCGCCTACGCCAGTTGGTCACACCAATCAATGACAGGGCATCCTCGATTTGGTCCTTCCCACGGATACAAGGTCGTCCTCTTCGCCGACTTCCGCAGATCCCCGCATCAAATACCAGTCTCGCCGGAGCATCCTCCACCATTCGAACGACATGGCCGAACGTATCCTCACTCTCCTCCTTTTACAATTTCCTGATTTCCTTCACTATCCTCTCTCTCTCTCTCTCTTTCTTTCTCTCTCTCTTGCTTCTAGGACGTATTTACAATGGGTCATTTAGCTTCTGAGCATAGTGTACTTGTCCCAATGACAAGTACACCTCCTTAAACCTAACCTAACACATAAGTGATAAAACAGGGTTGAAATAAAGAATTTATTCGACCGGTCTTTTTACTCCGCAAAGTTCGGTTTTCGTGAGTGAACACTAATTAATTATAAGTGGCCCTTTTTTGTGTATTAAATTATAATTTATTTAATTTAATATTTTCCTAAAAATTATTAGGAATAAACATATGTGTGTGAAGTTAAGTTCGAATTTGAAAATCCAAGACGCAATCCAAAAATTTTAGCAGCACCACATTTAGCGTTAACAGAGCAAAATTTTCTCTTAACAGAGCAAAACTTGCCCTTAACAGAGCACTGTTAGAGGTTTAACAGTATCCATCTGAAGGTCACTTGCTTAGGAGCTAATTTTAGGGCATATACTAGGTCTAGGAGTACCATATCATAATCAAAGGAACGTTCTAATGTTCCTCTAAATGTAATCAGGAAAAATAGTCCCATATTAAATGATATGGTATTGTGAAAATTGGCTTTGAAACTATCAACTTTTTAATTGAGAATTCTATAGATCAGTGGCCATTTTGGAAGATATAAGAAATAGTACTATGTGTACATGATAGTCCAGAGTGTCCTCTTTCCAGCCGTGTTAGTGGGATAGCTGAAATAATTTTGTGAGTTGAGATATTCAATTTTAAAAAAATCGACATTCGACCAAAAATGTATGAAAATTCTCTAGAAGATCAGTGGACATTTTGGACCGTGGTCTCTTTCCAACCGTGGTAGTGAAATAGCTAGAATAATTCCGTTCTCCATCCCCACCAACCATCCTTTACATTTCAACATTATTGTTTACAAATAATAATGATCATAATGAGAATTAAATTTCATGTCAATAGTCTGCAATAATTGCAAAGTAGAAGATTAAAGTACTTGTTATCACTGTTATATAGTTAACAGTGCTCTGTTAAGGGTAAATTTTGTTCTGTTAAGAGCAAATTTTGCTCTGATAAAGCCAAATGTGGCGCTGCTAAAATTTATGGATTGCGTCTTGGATTTTCAAATTCGAATTTAACTTCACACACATAATAAAAGGGTAATGTTTATTCCATATTCCATCCAAGTAAATTAAGTTGTTTGAGACAACCTAACCTCACTTTATAAATGAAACAATTTTGTTTTTGTTTTTGTTTTTGCTGTTTTTTAATCACTTGATAGTTTGAATAAGTAATGATTTCTTGTTTGTTTTTCTTTATTTATTAAATGCTTATTAGTTTTTATTTTTATTTTTTTGTTTAATCGTATAATATTATAATGAATTATTCATTTTACATACATAACATACATAATTGGCCATTACAACCCTTCAGTCAGGATTACGGCCTAGCTTCTCACACCACTTATGTTGTGTGTGCTAATTTTATACATGAGTGCGGGACCTACAGTTTAAAGTCGACTCCGAACGACAGATTTTTTTGAGAAACTTTTCATGGCAATTTTATTTACTCTCAGAGTTTTTGCCAGAAATCTGCTGAGAGGAAGTCGCCGAAGAAATATTTTTTCATATTTCGTTTTATTATTCATTTTACATTCATAAATAATTAAATATTAATTCGCAAAGACGAAGAGCTTAAACGACTACAGAGAATTTGGACACTTTTTGAAATTCAATTTGAAAAAGTATTTCAATTGTATTAACGCACAAATTGGTTGCTACAACAAAAACATTTATTTAAGATTTGATTATTATTATAAATTCTTTCTTCTTTTCTTCTTCTTAATGAAGAATATAATAATTCTTTCCAATACTAATTATTATTATTTAAATACTCTATGTAAAGTATTTGTTAAATAGATAGTCTTATAAAATAGTTAAGAAAAATAATTAAAAAAATAAAAAATAAAAACAAAATCATATCATTAAGTAAGAACTAGATTCATAAGAGAAAAAAAAAACAATACTTATTAATTTCAGTTCTGTTAAATATAAAAAAAAAATTGTTGTTGTTGTTTTCATTTTATAAAATTCTTAATAAAATAAAAACATATTAAAAATAAAATATGAAAAAAAAAATAAATAAAATTCGTTGAGAAAATTAAAAGTGATGAATTAAATAAAAATATGAGGTGGTGGTGGGTGTTTGCTACTTTAAAAATAAAAAATAAATTTAAAAAATAATTTTTTTTTTAATAAATTAAAAATAATTTTTAAAAATAATTTTTTTTTTTTAATAAATTAAAAATAATTTTTAAAAATAATTTTTTTTTTAATAAATTAAAAATAATTTTTAAAAATAATTTTTTTTAATAAATTAAAAATATTTTAAAAATATTTTTTTTTAATAAATAAAAAATAATTTTAAAAATAATTTTTTTTTTAATAAATTAAAAATAATTTTTAAAAAATATTTTTTTTTAATAAATTAAAAATAATTTTTAAAAATAATTTTTTTTTTAATAAATTAAAAATAATTTTTAAAATATTTTTTTTTAGATTTTTTTTCTTTTCAAATTTGTTTGCGGTTGCGGTTTTTTTTTTATTTTAGTTGTGTATTTAGTTTAAATTTTTGTTTTTTTTTTGATTTCTATTTTTGTTTTTATTCTTTTTCAAGATATCACATGAGGGTTTCAACGGTATTTCGAATGTTTTTCTTTACAATTAATTTCATTTTTTTTCTTTTTCCTTCTTTTTTTGTATTTTCCTTTGGATATTTCATTTTGTGTTTTTTTTTAATTTATTTAAAATTACTATTTTTTTTTGTTTTGTTTTGTTTTAAACTATTATTTCGATTTTTAAACAAATCGTGTAAAAAAAATAAATGATCATTTTTCTAAAGCAGAAAATAACAGTGTTTTTTGTTTTGTAATTGAGTTATTTGTTTTTCTTCTTCTTTTTTTTAAATAAATTTCGTTTTCTTCTTCTTTTTTTTTAGTTAGTTACGGTTTAAATTATTTTTATTATTATTTTCTTTCTGTATGCATGTATGTATGTAATGTAGTGTAGTTTTATTTCATTTAAAAGGTACTTTTTGTTCCAGTTTCTTATTTATTTTTTTCTTCTCTTTTTTCATTTTAATTTTAATTTTGTTTAACTAAATTCTTAATTTCAAATATATTGTTTTACGGTTATTTTCTTTCAATTAAATTTTAAAATTAATTTTTAACTTTTAAGAGTTTTTTAAATTTTTTTTGTTTATGTTTCTATGTATGTTTGTCGATATTTAAGTTGCATCTTATTAAGGTATGGATCACAATGTTTGCTTGTTTTTTTTTATAAAAAAAAAAGAAAAGATTTCTTTTTTTTTTTTAATTTTATTTCACTCACGATTTATTGTAGAATTTTTCAAAATTATTTCATTAATTTTCTAATACTAATTTAATATCATTTTCTTAGTTTTCAATTCAGCTTCATATTTTGTTTAGAATAAATTTTTTAAAAATTTCTAAATAATTTATAATCATAAAATTAATTATAATAATAAAAAAATATATCTATGTACGCATTTAAGGATATTAATTTAAACATATTCATTCATTTTACTAATTTTAAAGGCCATACTGATTAAGAGAGATAAAAATTGTTCATACAATATTGGATTAGTAAATAAGTTTTAGAAAAACAAAATAAAGTCAATCATTTTATTTATGAAGCGCATAAATCTGTAATACGGCGAAATGTAGGTTCGATTACCCTGAGGGGTTCTCTTTCATAGTTTAAAATTTAAGACATAAAAACGCCTTTTGCAAATAAATCTCAACAGAGGCAAATGTTTACCGTAGTAAAGCAATAAAGTCTCGAAAAAAAATGGGTACGTTCGTAAATGCAGTAGTTGTGCAACACTGCAGCATAATAAAAATAAAATGTTCACAAATGCAATACTTGGCAGTACTGACTTTCGTCGACATGCTTTTTTTTTTTTTTTTTTTCTTTTTTTTTTTTTTTTTTTTTTTTTTTTTTTTTTTTTTTTTTTTTTTTTTTTTTTTTTTTTTTTTTTTTTTTGCATACAAATGGTAATGCTGTTGCAAATTTTTGCAAATATAGCAACAGTTTGATTTCAGTTGCAATAGTTTGCGGTAAACCATTTTTTCGACAACATTGTAGTTTCGTGAAATAAAAGCTAATAAACAAAAGAAAAGTATGCTTTATATGCAGAAAATGTTATAGAAAATTTTAATTCTTTAGATTTTTATTTCCAAGGAAGATTTCACATTTAACATACAAAAATTAACATACAAAAAACTAATTTTTTTCCTTATTCTTCTTTTTTATTATAATTTAATAGAAAACCATTGCAATAGTCCCTATTGCAGAGGGTTGAAGCCACTTAATATTGAAATTCGAACACCACGATGGACGACTTTTTCCATTGTGATTCGAACCATGTCGCCACAGGATGATATTCTAATCATTCGTTTAATCTCTAGTAAGCCCCAATAGGTAGGACAATTGGTAATTGTATATACCGGGCATTGGCCGATTGAATTATAGTCTACTGACAACCACTGTGACAATGTGGCTTAGGAGGAGCACTTGATTCCTTACTCCCTTTGTGGCTGTAGGTTCCTTGACTACTGTCCACCCGTCTAAATTTTCAATAATATTTGTTATTAATTTTGAGAATTTTTTTTTTTTAATTTTTGCAGAACGTTCTAAAAAGCAAATTCTGTTAAGTTATTGCAAAGCATCTGGCAACAGCTGATCACACATTAGCAACAAAACTTGGCATAGCTGCCGTAGTTATGCACACTTTTGCTGAATTTACGAACGCACCCTTTATCATAACTTCACTAGCACAATTTTTTTCATTAAAAAACACGCCTCTGCTAATGAGCACGAATAAAGAAATTCTAAAAAAAATTTTTTTTAATAGTTTTCGTAAATTTAAGGCATAAAAACGACTTGGCTAAATAAATAAATACCCTTAGAGCGACATATTTACCGCAGTTAAAAATATTTAGAATTAAATTATCACTTAAACACTATGTAACGTTTACCATTTTCAACTTGACTGCAGTGTTTTTGTCGAATAAAAAAAAAAGTGGATTATAATCGGCATAAAGAAATTTTGTGCATTTTTAGGGTGCGATGGGGAAACACTCTATCGCATAGAGATCGTTTTCGTTTTGAAGACAGTGGATAGTATTGTTTAAACAAACTCAGTATATATAAATCAGTGGTCGGCATCAAAATCCCCCAGGAATGAACATCTTCGATACATCTACGAAAAATTTTGTAAAATAAGACAAAAGAATAAGGTTCATGTCGCTTTTTCCGGGTTTCAATTATACACCCAAAGAAATATTACGATAGGATTCATTAATATTCAATGACGTTCACTGATAACAATGAGAAATGTTCTCGTTTTTTGGAAAATATTTGCCACTGTACATTTTTTTTTTATACTTTCCACTACATATACATAATATTAGATTACACTTGAAAATATTACTAACAATTTTCCTCTGGGTTATAGCCAGGCTTCTCACAACTAGTAACATTTCATTCTTTTGTTCCTCTTTGTACCGACCACTGTTTTAGATGTTATTTCGAAAATATTGATGGAATTCTGTTATAATTTTCTTTTACTTTATGTACGTAAAGAACTAAAGCGTAAACTGGCCCTAAAGCTTCCTGGAGACGATCAAATAAATTCATAAACGTCGATATGTGTGTTCCAGTATGTAGTACTTTTTCGGCTATAGTTTTTCTTTTTAAGATTTGAAGCTATTTTTGTTGTTATTGTTCTTTTCTTGACGAATACGTCTCGAAAACGAATCGTCACGGTAAACAATTTTATTGAATTTTGCTGCTTGTCAAAATGTGTGGAACGTGCAGAAAGTGCAGGCTTAGCACACCAACATATTAAAATTTAGCTATCAAACTTCATTTCGTAGTTGTTGTGAACAAGAAAAAACTTATGATTTTTGTTTGGAGAATATTTAACAATTTTTAATAGAAATTAGTTTCCTTCTTTAGAGGCTTTCAAGTTCGCAGGCAATAAACCATGATAAACTTCAATTAATTCGAGAATGATATTCGATTTGAAAAATTCATCAACTTCACAATTGTCTGTACGTGTGAGTAGTTTTTTTTCTACCAACACAATTACAAAAATGTAAGTTAGTTCAGTAATTTAATGTGTGGCCATGAAGGTTTGTAGACACTTCATTACTTCTTTACTTTCCATATTGTATGACAATTAATTCCATTTGTTGGTTTTTTTTTTGTTTTTCAAATTAATGGCACAATTATAAACAAAAATATGAAATACTTGTTATGTTTGTTTTCTTTATATAATTTAAACTATTATTGTTTATAATTTTCATGTGTTTTTCATTTTTGTTTGTTTCATTTTCAATGTAAAAATAATTTTTAGTTTGAATTATGCAGTCGTTAGTTAAATACATACGTTAAACGTATTGATGTCTTAATTATTTTTTATTTGTTTTGTTTACTAAAACTATTTATTTTTAGAATTTATATAATAATTTTAACTAAAATAAATTTATATTTAGTTTCACATTTATGTTTCAATTGTTAAAGTACTTTTGTTTTTTTTTTTTTTGTTTTGTATGAGAGAGTTGTAACTATTTTTCGATTTATTTTAAATAAATACAGATTTTCCATGTAGTATGCTTTTTTTTTTCTTATTCGAATTTTATTTCTTTTTCATATTTTATAATGGAAAAATTATAAACAAGTTTACTGACATTTGTTTATTTTATTATTTTGTTTCGGTTTTTTGTTTAATTTTAAAAAAATTTTTCCTCTGTATATTGATTTTAACGGTTCATATAGTATTTCTGTGTGTGTATATGTATGTAAATATAAAAATATTTTTCTTAGGTTTTTGTTTAGATTTATCGTAAAGAGTATTTCCGAATTTTGTTTATTTTTTTTTGTTTGTTTTTTTAAACGTAGGTAATGTTTTTACTTAAAAATTAAACTTAACTGCCATTATTTTTTCTTATTGTTGTTGTTTTATTGTTGTTTTTTATAAATTTTTAGAAATTTTGTAGAAAAAATAAATAATTTCTATAAAAAGTTTATTTTTTTTAAATTTATTTTAATTTCAATAAATTTTTTTTTGCAAGTCCAAATAAATTTTGTGGAAGATTTCTGTTGTTAATTTTTTTATTTAATTTCTTTATTTATAAAAATTTTGTTTAACTATTTACTTTCATTTGTTTTTATATTTTTTTTAATAAAAAAAAAAAAAAAAATAAAAATAAAATTTTAACATTAATGTAATAACACTTTATATACGTATGTATGTCTGTATGATTCAATATTTTTCTTATTTTTTTAATTAAATATTAAAATAGATTGTTGTTGGTACCAAGACAAAATATATTCTATTTTATTTTATTTTATTTTATATTTTTAATTACAATTAGACTAAAAAAAATTATTTACTAATAACGGTTTTAATAGGATGTATTGTTTTTCGTTTTTAAAATTTTCAGTGTTGCTTTTTTTTTAAAAAAAATGCATTTTTATTAATCCAAAAAATCCTTTTATTTGTATTTTCTTTATAATTTAAACTATTTTGTCTAGTACTGTATGTATTTATTATTTTAAGGCAATTTGTTTTATTTTTTTTCTTTAGCATCCATACGGTTTTTGTAATAAAATTAAAATTATCAACGGGTTATCCACAAATAATACAAAGAAATAAATAAATTCGTGTTATTGTGATAAATAATACAAATATAAATAATAAAGAAAAAAGATACAAATTTTCAAACCAAGTCTCAATGAAAAAAAAAAACAATATTTGTAAAAATATTAAAAAAATATTAAAAAAAATTTTAAAAAAATAATTTAAAAATTAAATAATTAGAAAAAAAAAAATAATTAATACAACTCTTCTCTTATCATCATTATTTTACGAATATATGTATGTATGAGAGAGGAGTTCATTGGATAGGCATAGCATTTGTTCTCTTTGTACCGACCACTGTTTTTAGATGTTATTTCGAAAATATTGATGAATTCTGTTATAATTTTCTTTTATCTTTATGTACGTAAAGAACTAAAGCGTAAACTGGCCCTAAAGCTTCCTGGAGACGATCAAATAAATTCATAAACGTCCGATATGTGTGTTCCAGTATGTAGTACTTTTTCGGCTATAGTTTTCTTTTTAAGATTTGAAGCTATTTTTGTTGTTATTGTTCTTTTCTTGACGAATACGTCTCGAAAACGAAGTTCGTCACGGTAAACAATTTTATTGAATTTTGCTGCTTGTCAAAATGTGTGGAACTGCAGAAAGTGCAGGCTTAGCACACCAACATATTAAAATTTAGCTATCAAACTTCATTTCGTAGTTGTTGTGAACAAGAAAAAACTTATGATTTTTGTTTGGAGAATATTTAACAATTTTTAATAGAAATTGTTTCCTTCTTTAGAGGCTTTCAAGTTCGCAGGCAATAAACCATGATAAACTTCAATTAATTCGAGAATGATATTCGATTTGAAAAATTCATCAACTTCACAATTGTCTGTACGTGTGAGTAGTTTTTTTTCTACCAACACAATTACAAAAATGTAAGTTAGTTCAGTAATTTAATGTGTGCCATGAAGTTTGTAGACACTTCATTACTTCTTTACTTTCCATATTGTATGACAATTAATCTCCATTTGTTGGTTTTTTTTTTGTTTTTCAAATTAATGGCACAATTATAAACCAAAAATATGAAATACTTGTTATGTTTGTTTTCTTATATAATTTAAACTATTATTGTTTATAATTTCATGTGTTTTTCATTTTGTTTGTTTCATTTTCAATGTAAAAATAATTTTTAGTTTGAATTATGCAGTCGTTAGTTAAATACATACGTTAAACGTATTGATGTCTTAATTATTTTTTATTTGTTTGTTACTAAAACTATTTATTTTAGAATTTATATAATAATTTTAACTAAAATAAATTTATATTTAGTTTCACATTTCATTGTTTCAATTTGTTAAAGTACTTTGTTTTTTTTTTTTTTGTTTTGTATGAGAGAGTTGTAACTATTTTTCGATTTATTTTAAATAAATACAGATTTCCATGTAGTATGCTTTTTTTTTTTCTTATTCGAATTTTATTTCTTTTTCATATTTTATAATGGAAAATTATAAACAAGTTTACTGAGGCATTTGTTTGTATTTATTATTTTGTTCGGTTTTTTGTTTAATTTTAAAAAAATTTTTCCTCTGTATATTGATTTTAACGGTTCATATAGTTTTCTGTGTGTGTATATGTATGTAAATATAAAATATTTTTTTAGGTTTTTGTTTAGATTTATCGTAAAGAGTATTTCCGAATTTTGTTTATTTTTTTTTGTTTGTTTTTTTAAACGTAGGTAATGTTTTTACTTAAAAATTAAACTTAACTGCCATTATTTTTTTTATTGTTGTTGTTTTATTGTTGTTTTTTAAAATTTTTAGAAATTTTGTAGAAAAAATAAATATTTCTATAAAAAGTTTATTTTTTTTAAATTTATTTTAATTTCAAATAAATTTTTTTTTGCAAGTCCAATAAATTTTGTGGAAGATTTCTGTTGTTAATTTTTTTATTTAATTTCTTTATTTATAAAAATTTTGTTTAACTATTTACTTTCATTTGTTTTTTATTTTTTTTAATAAAAAAAAAAAAAAAATAAAATAAAAATTTTAACATTAATGTAATAACACTTCATATATACGTATGTATGTCTGTATGATTCAATATTTTTCTTATTTTTTTTAATAAATTTAAAATAGATTGTTGTTGGTACCAAGACAAAATATATTCTATTTTATTTTATTTTATTTTATATTTTTAATTACAATTTAGACTAAAAAAAATTATTTACTAATAACGGTTTTAATAGGATGTATTGTTTTCGTTTTAAAATTTTCAGTGTTGCTTTTTTTTTAAAAAAAATGCATTTTTATTAATCCAAAAAATCCTTTTATTTGTATTTTCTTTATTAATTTAAACTATTTTGTCCTAGTACTGTATGTATTTTATTTTTTAAGGCAATTTGTTTTATTTTTTTTTCTTTAGCATCCATACGGTTTTTGTAATAAAATTAAAATTATCAACGGGTTATCCACAAATAATACAAGAAATAAATAAATTCGTGTTATTGTGATAAATAATACAAATTATAAATAATAATAGAAAAAAGATACAAATTTTCAAACCAAGTCTCATGAAAAAAAAACAATATTTGTAAAAAATATTAAAAAAATATTAAAAAAAATTTTAAAAAATAATTTAAAAATTAAATAATTAGAAAAAAAAAATAATAATACAACCTTCTCTTATCATCATTATTTTACGAATATATGTATGTATGAGAGAGGAGTTCATTGGATAGCATAGCATAGCATATTATTTTTATATAATTCAGTATATGCTTTTATATATGTATCATCGTATCGTATATATTTATAATATTTAAAATGCTTTTTAATCTTTTTTTTCTTTTTTTTTTCTCTACAATTCTTATATAAGAAAACGTTTATAATGCTTATTTCTTTTCAGTTTTAAATATTTCGTTTATAATACTTCAATAACTTTAAATCGTTTCTATCTCGCTGTTTTAATTTTGCAACGCATATTATTTAATCAAAACGATGGGTAGCAAAATTGTATATAATATCGGTAGTATGTTCATCTAATCCGCATATTTCCAAAATATTTTGACAACGTGACATATTATATTGCATGGAGCGTTTATATTTTAATAAATCCAAAATAATAAATCTGAAAATATTAAAATATTGAAATATTGAACCAATAAACATTTCGTGAGAGACAAAATTTTGAAAAAAAAAAAAAAAAAAAAAAAAAAAAAAAAAAAAAAACGTCACAAACACCGAAAAGTGACGTTTCCAAAGGATCAAACGTCTAAACTTAACACTACATTCTGTCATAATAAAGTAAAAAAAAATTAAAATAAAAAAAAAGTTTAATTGCTCACCGAATACAATACGCCTGGAACAGGTCACTAGAAAAAAAAATCACAAAACCAGCGAAAAGTGACGTTTCCAAAGATAGAAACAATTTCAAAAAGATCAAACGACCAAACTTAACATTAAATTCTGTCACAATTGCTGACCAAATATGTACAATAGGCCTAGAACAGGTCACTAGAGCTTACCTCATAAGGGTATCGAGGTTTCTTCATGGCTACTTTTGTTAAATATACATTGGGTTCACTTTTTGAGGGCGATTGGATAGCTAGTTCTGAACGCCCAACAAATATGCCACTTCTAGATGAGACAGGGGGGAAGGCCGAGGCATTGTAGGGTGTATCGGGATGTTATGTATCTAGGTGTCTATGGCCTGCTATAGACAGTGATAGAACAGGGTTGCTGTTGGGCTTTGATAAGGCCAATCTGAGGTTAGTTA
>QOCX01000418.1:37218-62766 GCA_005959815.1 Sarcophaga bullata | reverse complement strand
GGGCACTGGGAGATTAGGACGCTGACAAGGATCTAGAACTGATCTCAGCCGGACTATTGCAGGGTATCGAACACCTCTTCTGCCGCTGTCCAGCCCTTAGTAGGTTGAGGTTGAGTTTGAGGACCCTGGGCAGGGGCGTCGTCTTCAAAGACTTAAACTCTTTGTCGAGTGCCGGTATTACAACTGTCCATTAATTCATAAATAGGTTGAGTTGGTTGAGAAGTGTTAAGGCACCAAGGTTGTGGTCACACCTACTTGTGTCCACGTTTTTTCATACGTTTCTTTTATCCTCCCTTACCCACCTCCTTCCCTTTTCCAATTTCCCTATATCCTTCACTTTCCTCTCTCTCGCACTCTGTCTCTCTCTCAATGGGCCATTTTGACCTCTAGGTATGATACTTGTGTCAATGACATGCTCACGTCCTCTGACCTAACCTAAGCCAACCTATCTATATCTGACAAATTAGTTGTCATTTATTCAGTCTACCCCGGACGACCATAAACAACAAAGTTTATTCGCAAATGGACTTCACAGCAGCCGGCAACTGACCCTCCCAACTATGCAGTGAAAAATCATCTTCAGCGGTGAGGTTTATTTCTGCATGAGCGGATACGTGAACAAACCAAATTATTAAATTTAATACGAAACCAATTCATCAGAGGTCCAAAAACGGCGAATGCATCTAGAAAAAGTCACTGTTTGATGTGAATTTTGGGCTGTCAGCGTCGTCATCGATCCATATTTTTCTTAAGAACGTGCCTAACCTCCAGATAGGTATGCATAACGTGGTTGTCAGGGTAATTATGGTGCATTGCAGTATGGGTACGCATTGGCTAATAATTTCTGCAAAAGCTGCAAAAGTAAGGAAGCAGGGAGAGGAGACTGTTCTTCACCTAATGGGTGCACCTAAATGCTTGCAATATAAATGATTTGGAGGAAATGTTACGCATTCACATTGGCAGTCTGAGTTGTTTCATTAGAAGTTCAGAGAGTGGATAGCTTAAAACAGTAGTATCACAATGGTATAACCTACCTACCTACCTTCCTATACATACATATATATACACATAATTGGCCGTTAAAACCCTTCAGTCAGGATTATGACTTAGCTTCTCACATCACTTATGTTGTATGTGTTAATTTTCTACACGAGTGGCGGACCCTAAAAGTTTAAAGTCGACTCCGAACGACAGATTTTTTTGCAGAATCTTTTTCATGGCAATTGTATTTGCTCTCAGACTTTTTGTTAGAGATCTGCTGAGAGAAAGAAAATGTCTGATCCGTTCGTTCACACTCCTACTACACTACGGTGGCTACCCATGTGCTACGATGTGCTTCGCCCAGTGACAAATATTTAAATGATGTTATATTCCTTACATAATATCATCAATAGGTCTTTTAAACGAATAATATATTTCGATGATATCTTACACACACACTTTGTTTCATTGAAATTTAAAGATAGGAGGCATCACTTAGTGAACAACCCTTTATATTGAAAAGTAAGTTGCAGAATCTTAAAAATAATACAAGAAAAATATTATAAAAAAATAACTTACTTGGCTTTAGGATTGACTTTTTCGCGATATCTATCGACAAATTTGCAAAGATGATCGGAATTTTGTTTTGGATTACCACGGCCAGCCGTTGGAACAATACACAAGAAGACATCATACACGACACCAGTGGCTATAGCCTTTACAACAGGATTAGGCAGTATTTGGCAATTCTTAGGAGCCTAGACAAATGAAGAAAATAAACATTACATTAGAAAAATAAGTTTCATTTCATAGTTGGATCAGCTCACTTCAATTGCTTGGAACTTTGTAAAGTTCTTCTCATCCGTTTCTTCCTTGTCAATTGGAATCTGCTGCACTAACAACTTCTCCGCAACCCAATGGAAAATGTCGACATGAGCTTCACGTTTGAAATAGCCATAGGCCAATGCCCAACAAGCATCCAAATAGCTTAAATTTTTATGATTTTTCAACATTTCTAGAAGAAGGGAGACAAAGAAAAGAAATTTATTTTAAAACAAACATTCGTATAAACAGATCGTAATAGTTCTATTTCTAAAGAAACGTATTTGCCCCTCCCTTTGCAAGGGAGGAAGAACTCTACTTACTTATCTTATAGTTTGATTGCAAATTTACAGTGATAAGCATACGCAAATTGCCAGATTGTTGATGCCACAGATATGAATCGTTATAGAGTTTTTCCAAATAATTTAGTTTCAAAGCTTCAATTCTTTTAGGTGGCACCTTACACTTTTCACTGGTACTAGACGCTTTACGAAGATTCAACAATATATGTACGGGATATAAACGATTCTTTTTGAACGATTCTTTATTTTCTAATAATTTTTTAATTTTTGTAAAAATTTTCTCATTTTTTAAATGATGATAACGAGCCATTTTACGCCAACATTTAAGGATCTGTAAATATGACATGCTGGGCAATATAGCTTCCATTACAACTGGATAACGCAGCAAATGACCAGGAACTTGATTGTAACGTAATTTAAATTTGCGTATAATTTTAATTGCTTCATGTTTTGACTTGGTATGACGTAATTTTGAAATTGCCACAAACACATTACTAGGTGCCCGGTTACTAGAGGATTTCGATGCAGAATTTGTATCTTGTTGTTCAACTTCCATTTTATCTTCCATTTTACCAGACAATTTTTCTTCCTTTTTCTCATCCACTTTAACTTCCATTTTTTCTTCCTTTTTCTCTTCCACTTTCTCTTCCATTTTTTCTGGCATTTTCTCTTCCATTGTCTCTTCCATTTTTTCTGGCACTTTCTCTTCCATATTCTCTTCCATTTTCTCTTCCACTTTATCGTCCATTTTTTCTTCATCTTTAGGTAGTGATTCAGTGCTTGCTATGGTCGCATTACTTGCTGATTTTGTTACTGCTGTTGCTGCTGAACGAGCATTATCTGATGCTGATTGTTGAGCTGCAGTTTCATTATTTTCGTTTAGTATTTGCGTACAAGTTTTAAAGAATGGTTTCACTATTTCGTTTGGACAGCCAAGAACATCGTCTGAAATATGACACAATTTGAATAAGACTCGGTGCGTGAAACCGTGTAAACCACGGTGTTCGATCCACATTGTACGTATGGCTTCGGGAGTTCGTGCTGCGTACCAGGCAGTTATTGCCTTTCGTACCGTCTTTGAAAAGATTTTTTGCATTTGTTCTTTAGCAATCAGTGAGGCATATTTACAAAACAAAAATAGATCATCTTCAGTTGCAAGTAATACTGGAAATGCCTGCCTCACAGCTGTTTTCCATTTGTTATCAACCGTTGAGGCCAAGTAAGCCGCATAGACGAAAAGGGTCTAAAGTTACAAAAAAACAAAAACAAAAACAAAATATAAATTTCAAGTTACAAAAATGCATATCGCAAGCAGATCTATTAAAAAAATGTGGACACAAGAGCCTAATTGCAAGAAGAAGGTCTCTACTGAGTAACAGTGGCAGCAAACATTTAAAAGCGCTTGGAATGTGAGCACATAAATGATTCACGCTTCTTCTCCAATGAAATTCTTGTACTACCATAGTATGACAATCTATAAACCTAACCTTAAAACTTAAGACAGGGATCTGTCCTGGCATGCATCCCGATAAATGGTGTTGAAAAAACGGAAATCTTTTGGCGGTGCTATAAATAAGGTAATGTATGGTAACTCAATATTTTGGGGGACGCTTACTTTGTTAGATGCACATACTATTTAGCTCTGGTGCCAACAATTCTACCTGGCATGAATTGCACAATATAGTTTCCCTTCATAGTCTCTAGAAGTGAGGCGCCTGTGGAGATCGCATGGCCATTTTCAGTAGCCTATCGTCATCGCTCCCTCTCAGGATGTATCTTGAAAAACACCTTATCGATTAGAGACGAATTAACACACTTTAGTGATACGATCGCTATGGAGTGCCTCTAGAAACACATCGCTTTGTCCTACACAGAAGCTCCTCGCTCACCAACCTCCAAGGCTTACTACCACACAAAACAATAGACGTAAGTGAAAATCATATCGACTACAGAGTCTCAAATTGACTTTTTTATTCCTATGTCGAATGCAGACCATATCTCTTACCTCTGAAACATAAATGGCAGTTAAGACACAAATCTTGAAGAAAACCTCCATGCATATTCCCACAGTATATGATTCTTCTGATTTTACTTGCTTATGGAATTATACGGTGAGAGTACTCTATACACAGTGCATCGTGTGGTTATTGCATTATAAAAATTATGATTTTTTTTAATTCAAAGGCAAAGAGTTTCCGGGAAAACCAGAGAAGCTAGAAGACTAGTGGCAAGAAGAGCTTGCACAAGCAGCCATCTCTCCAAGCGATTAAAAGCATCGAAATTCATTTAAATTCATTCGGACTATCATTAGAGGCAACTAGCAAAATCTATGGACAACCAGAATATCCATTACCCAAGGTGTTTGGTGGTAGGGGCAGCGAATGATCCACTATAAACTGATAAAACAGGGCAGGGTTATCACAAGAGATCTGTGCAGCCAATAAATAAATCGTATGAAACGAGCATTGCCCGAAAAACGCTCTGAATATGCAAACAGTGTATAGGGAGGGGTTTGTCAAAGTCAAAGATCATCCGGGACTATTAACTCGAAACAATACTTGATCAAAAATCGTCTCTTTAAGACAACTCCAAACGTAAGAAACCATATGTGAAGCGCAAGCAATGAGCAAAATCTTTGGGCAAGCAGAATGTCCATTCCCTAAAGTGTTTGATGGGATCTGAAGGGTGTAATCCATAATGAGCTGCTCAAACCGAATCAGATGATCCTGACATCCTAAATATGCAGCCAAACACGATTTCATATTTTTCCATCATGACTACGTACGCACGACACACATATAGGGACGCCAATGAAAAACTATTTAGAAACGGGTGAATGGGAAGTTTGAACTCTTCTGCAGTATATCTCTGTTCTTGTTCCTGCTTACTATATTTTGTTTTGTTTCCATCAATGTAGGTCGCCCAGAGCAAAGCCTTAACAATTGGCTCGACTGGGGGGAAAACTGTAAATTACCAAAACGATGGGCAAAAATCGAACCTTCTGCTGGACAATGTTTTGAATGACATGTTCCTTCAATAAACTAGTTTAATAAATCATTTATGTCGACAAATTTAAATATTGGACTCCAAAAGTTTTGATTGTACCCCGTAACAATTCTCCATGCATTTGTTTTTGGTTCAGGATTAATATTTTCGCTGATAATTTAGAAAAAATGAAGAGAGAATACAGTAAAAGAGAGAATAAGAGCAGCAATTAATCAAAAAAGAAAAACATGAAATAATCCAAAAATAACAAACAGATCCACGATAAATAAACCTTCATTTAAACACGGGCAATGTATGCATATGTATGGTACATACGTAAGTAAGGAAAACACGATTGTAATCCCTAAAAATTCAATACTTTTTGTTTTTTTATTTTAACTGTACTTTTCCACAAATATTTTCTATATTTTCGACATTCTGCTTTACACACATAGTTTATTTCTTAGTTATTTCTCTCTTTTTGGCATGCCTTTCATCCCATATTTAAGGAAATGCCGTTCATTTGTGACAAACAACTATAAACCAATCCAACAATAAAAAATTATCCAAAAAGAGCAAACGCATATGTCAAGGAATGAATAAAAGGGAACAAGAAACTATAAATAGTGACTAACACAACCCCAAGCATATACAGACTAAAGCCAGGCATTAGATGGAATTGAGAAGAGAGAAAGAAATTCATTTAAGGACATGATCAATAGAAATTTAAAAATTAGGGACTAAAAATAGAGAGAATAGTTTACAAACATATTCTTTTTTTTGAGTTTTATCTCTCTATCTCTATTGCTTTTCGTTCTTTACCTTCCACTTTCTCTTTGTCTAGGACGATCACAATGGGTTCAATAACCTTTCGAATGTAATTGTTCTTGTAAGCATAGCGGTACACGTTGACAAACTCTATCTAACCTAAAAATTATTGTTTTAAAAAAATATATGTAAGTGAGGAATCTGTAAATTAAGGGATGAGACATGTGTTGGACAATTTTCCGCATTTCCGAGGCAAAGACTTCTTTGTTGGGAATTTAAGAGGAAATTTATAAGGAAATATTTAGTGTGGGAAAAAAATTGGGGGTAATTTATACAAACGAACACATCTTATTAACACTGTTATTACAGATACTATGCAAAATAGAATTAAAATTACGTTTAAATTATTAAAAAGTGGCCAAATCGTATCAATTATAATTGAAAGTGTGAACTTAGCACTATTAAAAGGTGTTGGACATAGTGTAGAAAGACGCTAAATACTCTATCCAAATTTAAAAAGAATTTAATAGGAAGTAGAAAAACTGTTCACATTTTGTTGGCAATAAAGGCTTTAATAAGAAAGCCTATGAATTTGTTAAGGGCTGGTCAAAAGAAAATCCAATGTGAATTCATACGTGAGATTAGCAGTCATCTGCCGAATGACAAACAAATAGTCTGACCACACAAACTTCAATCGTTTGCAAACGATAAATAGGGTACTGTGAAGCCATTTAAAGAGAGATTAGACAGATCGAACCAGATGTAGTGCGTTAAGCCAAACCAGAGTCTATTCAAACAATTGTAACAGTATACTGGTCTCCTGCGGCGAATGAACTGACAAGATAAGAATTAATTTCCGAAGTAACCACGGTAGAGAGTTCAGTTTAACCTCTGATAGTTGTATTATTTAAGAATTATTGAAGAAAGATTCGATTAACTTATCAATTGTAGGCAGCAAAGTCTAGGCAGTCAATTTACTATAGGACTGGTGGGCTTAAAGGACTACGATCTTGAGAATTTAATAGAAAAGATGTCTACGTCACAGTATCCATCTACTGGTTATGACAACTTGAATCTAATGGTTAAAAGATATCCATCCAAGATAAACTTAAAAGACTGCGTGTTTAAGAATTTAATATAGGAGTGATCCACAACATGGTCTTCATCAACTGCTTCTTATGTTACATGATGGTTAGAACACATTTATTCCTTTCTTTTTTTTTATTTTTCTTATTGTTTCTTTTTGTTTTTCTCTTTCTCCCTCTGACAAAATATGATTTTTATTTCTAAGTGTATTTTTTATATTTCTTTAAATAAAGAAATGTTTCTACGGCTGAAATAATGCCTTTGCAAATACAGTGACACACAACACTTCCTGATCCAACCTAACCTAACTTAATTTTTTGGCTAGCAGCAATTGATGGAAAGGATATTGACAATGTGAGGTTATAACAGTAGGTTATAAGACAATCCGTCCACATTGTCCTCAAAGCAAAGAATTTAGTGCAAATAAAATTATTATTAATTGAAATTCTCTGATTTAATGCTTGTGGACTAACAAATACAATATTGAGCATAAAAATGCGGGATAGATAGTCACAAATGTGACATAGTTTCGTCGAAATTTGTTGGTCTTCAACGATTAAATTTTGACCATAAGTATGAACATCAATTTCCATTAAAATTATGTTTAACTTGGCTTTGTATAAATCAAACTTAAATTTGGCCTTGTATTATATTAAACTCGTCTACTTACCTCATCTCTGCGTACTAGATGAACCTCCGTTAGTAGTTCCCGCAGAAAGGGTATAAATTCAGTGTCATTAATAGTCTTTACCATCGGTTCAATTTGGGGCCATAATGCATTTACATTTGGAGGGCGACGCAAATGAACGTAGACCGGTTCAAAAGAACCCAAACAACAGAAACGTTTCAGTTTTGATTTTTCATCCATTGGGAAATTCATTTTTACTTTATTATGAAGCCACTAAAATCAAAAGAAATTTTTAATAAAAGAATTAAGAAAAGTAAGTTTGGAAAGAAAAGTATTTAATTTAAGCGTTTACCTCGACCACTAGAAAGAAGAGACCACCAACAAAATGTGCTTTTTTTTTTATTCGGTGTTTTTCAGTTCACAGTTTCGCTTAACCAAGCAAAGGAATAGAAATGATGATGAAGAGCGTAGCAATTCGACTGAGCGAGCTGTAAATGCCACAAACAACAATTACAGTAATTTCAGCAATACCACCGCAATAAACAATATAGAGATGATGTAGAAAGAAGAGACAATACAAACAGTAATGATAACAATAACAACAACCAGTAGGCTAATGTTAAACGGTGGCTGAAAGCAATATTTTTTGCGGATTTTTGTTTTTTGTTTTTGTTCAATTCATAAATGGGGCGCTGGCTTTCTGCGATTCTTTTTTTTTTTGTCTTCTTCAAATGGTGATGTTGTTTGTTTGTTGTTGTTGTTATTGTCGCTGTTGGTTTGAAATATTTCTTTTTTTTCCTATTGTTTAATACTTTCAAGTAATGTTTTCTAATACAACATTTGCGTTTTAATTTCGGTTAGTTTTTAAAACTTTACTGTGTTAATGGTAGGCCGTCGCCGCTACAATATGCTGCCGTAAATTTTGCTATCGCTTCTGCTGCTGTCACTGCTGCAAATGTTGTTTTTTTATTGTTGCTAGTGTTCTTCCGTTGTTCAAAATTCCGTTGGAAATGTATTGGTATGTGTATGACGAATGTTTGAATGCTTTAAGGAATCCGCTATTTCTTGTTTTTTATCTTCCACTGCCTATCTGTTCTCAAAAGAATTTCCTACTCAGCGTAATTGCTTCCTATGCCTGATATACATATATTGTATGCACATCACAACGAAACAACGTCAACGTCAATGTTGGCGTCAGCGTCAGCGTTACCATTAATGTACGTGTGTATGTATCCATGAATATTTTATATGGGCGAGCAAGTTTTTTTTTTGGAAATTAAAAAATCAAAATTTCATTAGTAAACCTTCAAAACAAAAATTTATTTCCACTTTTTAACGCAGTGCATACCTGCCTTTTTGCTTCCAGCGTTTACTGCTCGAATTTTGGCAATTTTTCCCTTATATTTGTTGATTTTCAATTGCTTTTTTGGGGAGAAATATGATGGCAGTTGTTCCAATGAGAAGAAATGTTTACTGGACGATATTAAAAGCAAAATGAAGATGAGACACAACAATAAAAAGTAAATAAACAACTGGTTTCAGTGTTGCCGCTGTCGGTTATTTCTAACAAGAATCAGTGTTGAAAAATTCAATACTTTTGTGTTTTTTCCAGTACTTTTTTCATTTCAAAAATATCGCATGCATTTGTCTTGCGCATGCATATTTCTTTAGCACATTTAACGTAATGCTACTAAGACCCCGTTCGTTCTTTCTTAGGATACGAAAACAATGAAACGCAATTTCGCTTCAAACGAACATTATGTATGTTTTTATGTTATTTGTTACGCTGCTATCAGATTTAATCTCATCTCAAAAATCTGTCGTCGTTCGTTGCAAAAAAAATAACATCAAAACCAGTGAGAAAGTTATAATTTTATAATAATTTTAATTTTGTATTTGTAATTTAATTGTTAATTACAAAAGTACTATAAGATGCCAAAAAGTACCTTTTCAGTTAGAATATGTTTTTGAATATATTATCCTTGCTGGCAACACTAATGCAGTTTCGTTAGTTGTGTACAGCGTTGCCATTTGCAAGTTTTCTCTTTTTTCCAAGTTTTTTTTTTAAATGAAAAAGTTTTCATTGTCTGTTTGTAACAAAAGAAGTTTTTTTTTAAGAAATTTTAATCTTTTTCAAAGTAAACAAAGAAAGAGGGGAAGCAACAGAACCATCTGACTCCGGTATTTTCCTTTAAAATTTTCTTACTTTCCCAAACAACAAAAATTACTGGCAATGCTGGTTGCGTATCAAAATTTTTTCTAGTGAAATTTAAAAATTCGCACATTATTTTTCCAATTACTGGCGACTTTCCAGCGTGTTGAGCTTTTACAGAAAGTGGTGAATTTTCCAGTGGTCTTTAGAAATAAAATATTACGATCGCCGAGTAACGTTACAATGTGTTTATCAGAGTATGCGAGTGTTTGTTTTTAAAATTTAAATAAATTTCTTTTGTTTCCTCCTTTCTCCTGGAAATGGTGAAAAATTATAAAAAATTAAGCTATTTGGATGCTTGTTGGGCATTGGCCTACGGCTATTACAAACGGGAAGCTCATATCGACATTTTGTTTCCATTGGGTTGCGGAGAAATTGTTAGTGCAGCAGATTCCAATTGACAAGGAAGAAACGGACGAGAAGAACTTTATCCAACTAAGAAATAAAACTTATTTTTCTATGACAAATGAAAAAATGTTTAGGCTCCCAATAATTGCCAAATACTTCCTAACCCATGCCATGTGTGATGTCTTCTTATGTATTGTTCCAACGGCTGGCCGCCGTAATCCAAAACAAAATTCCGATCATCTTTGCAAATTTGTCGATAGATATCGCGAAAAAGTCAATCCTAAAGCCAAGTAAGTTATTTTTTTATAATATTTTTCTTGTATTATTTTTAAGATTCTGCAACTTACTTTTCAATATAAAGGGTTGTTCACTAAGTGATGCCTCCTATCTTTAAATTTCAATGAAACAAAGTGTGTGTGTAAGATATCATCGAAATATATTATTCATTTAAAAGACCTATTTATGAGATTATTTAAGGAATATAACATCATTTAAATATTTGTCACTGGGCGAAGCACATCGTAGCACACGGGTAGTCACCGTAGTGTAGTAGGAGTGTGAACCCCCACTTTCTCTCAGCAGATCTCTGGCAAAAACTCTGAGAGCAAATACAATTGCCATGAAAAAGATTCTGCAAAAAAAATCTGTCGTTCGGAGTCGACTTTAAACTTTTAGGGTCCGCCACTCGTGTATAAAATTAACACATACAATATAAGTGATGTGAGAAGCTAATCCTGGCTAAGGGTTTTAACGATCAATTATGTGTGTTTGTATGTATGTGTGTATAGGTAGGTAGGTATGTCGGTTATACCATTGTGATATCACTGTTTAAGCTATCCTAATTTCGGAACCACTGTCTTAACTTCTAATGAAGCGACTCAGACTGCCAATGTGAATGCGTAACATCTCCTCCAAATCATTTATATTGCAAGCATTAGAGGGAACCCATTACTTGAAGAATAGTCTCCTCTCCTTCCTCACTTTTGCAGAAATTATTAGCCAATTCGTACCCATAGTGCAATGCACCGTAATTACACTAACAACCACGTTATGCATACCTATATGGAGGTTAGGTTAGGTTCTTAACAAAATATGGATCGATGACGACGCTGACAGCCAAAAATTCATATCAAACAGTTACTTTTTCGAGATGCATTGACAGTTCTTGGACCTCTGATGGATTGGTTTCGTGTTAAATTCGATAATTCGGTTTGTTCACGTATCCACTCAACCAGAAATTAACCTCACTGCTGATGATTATTTTTGACTGCAAAGTTAGGAGGGTTAGTTGCCGGCTAATCCATCACCAAAGGGGTGATGTGGCAAAACAGAATGAATAAATGACAACTAATTTGTCAGATGTACATAGGTTGGTTTATGTTAGGAAAGCAGTTTGATGGAATCAAAATTCATGTTTTGTAATTGCTATAAGAAGAGACTTGTGTTATTCCTCAGGGGTAACATAGTTACTTAGGAGTAAATTAGGGATAGTATCAGGATTTTTGGCAGGGCACTTTAGATTCACGGAATATGTGTTTAGAACTGGGATTGTCTCCAACCCAAAATATCGATTCTGTGATGATGAGGGTAAACATATGCTTGAAACCTGTGAGTAATGAGTGCATCTCAGAAGAAACAAACACTTGAGTGTATATCAGATATGGAGCAGCAAAATGTTCTTGTTGTTGTTGTTGAGCACCATTCTGAAATTTGTTAAGGTAATAGCATTGGGGGAAAGCCGTCTAGTCTAGTCGGTAGTTTGTTAGCTTCTCAGAAGAAAAACACTTGAGTGCATATCAGATATGGAGCAGCAAATTGTTCTTCTTGTTGTTGTGTGAGCAGCATTCTGAAATTAGTTAAGGTAATAGCATTGGAGGAAAGCCGTCGTAGTCTAGTAGGTAATCTGTTGCCTTTTTAGATGGAAGCCTGTGGTTCAAATCTCAGCTTAGACTTCTGGAACACAATCAAAATATAGCAAAAACTTCTTGGGCAACTTAATTTCAGCGAATTTGTGGTTAAAATTCTGAGAGTGAATAAAATTGCCATGAGGAGCTTCTCAAACAAATCTGTTGCTTGAAGTCGTTTTTAAACTGCATAACTGATGTTAGAAGCTAGATTATAATACTGACTGAAGGATTGTAATAACGAATTATGTATGTGTGTATGTAAACTTGTATACTTTACCTCTTTATACATTCTAATCTTTTATTTAAGAAAGAAAACTCATATGTGGGATAATTGTTTAAGTGAAATTTTTATTAATTTTTCTGGCTCTTTGTTTAAAGTATTATTTATTGATTTATTTATTTTTTTTGAGTGTTTAATGTTGTTAAAAATTGTTGTTGGTAATTAATTAATTTATTAATTAATTGATGTATTTTATTAGTATCGTTTGTATGCCGGTCTTTATTTATTTTTTTTTAGTAAAAATCGAAAGCAAACTAAATATTTATGTATTATTTTAGTTTCTTTTTTTTGTCTTTAGAGACTATGTATTGTAATATATATATATCGTATATACTTGTTTTTGTTTTGTTTTTGTTTTATCGAAAATTGTTTAAGTAATAAAGTTTTAAATATTTTGTTTTCATATTGCTTTTTATCATATTTTTTTGCATTCCATTTCATTTCATTTCATTTAATTTTTTTCATTTTATTTTGTTTTAAAATTGTGTAGGGAAATAAAGAATGTTTTTCGAAAAAATAATTTCTTGTTGGAAACATAAAGCCAATTTAATCCTTGTTTTTTAGGTTATGTATGTTAACATGGATATATTTTTTTTAATATTAATTTTTTATTAAAAATATTTATGTATTTAAGTATTATTTGTATTTATTTGTTATTGAGCAAAATATTATTTTAAGTAATAGAAATTAAAATGCAATACCATAGTAAAGATTTAAGAGAAGGAAACTGCAAACTTTCAGGTTGTTATGAACGTAATTATACCTCACTATGTATCTCTTTGCAAGAAATTTATATGAACATTAATCTCCCTACACTGTAGAGTTTAAAATGTTTCAGAAACATAATAAAAAACACATCAAATGTTGAAATTTAAACCCAAGTTTGCTATATACATACATATCGCACTATTGAGTTCTATTTCACGATGTTTTAAACGTAATATTACCGCAGGACATCTCTGCAAGAAATTTCTATGAACATTAATCTCCTTACTCTAAAGAGCTTAAAATATTTCAGAAACATAATAAAGAACACATCAAATGTTGAAATTTAAAAACTTACCTAAACTTGCAATATACATACATATCGCACTATTGAGTTCTATTTCAGGCTGTTTTAAACGTAATTTTACTGTAGGACGTCTCTGTAAGAAATTTATCTGAACATTAATCTCTTTATTCTGTGGAGTTTAAAATGTTTCAGAAACATAATAAAGAACACATTGCTATATACATACAGATCGCACTGTTGAGTTCTATTTCAAGTTTCAAACGTAATTTTACCGCAGGACGTCTATGCAAGAAATTTATCTGAACATTAATCTCTTTATTCTGTGGAGTTTAAACTTTTTTTAAAAGCATATTGAAGAACACATGGAATGTCGACATTTAAATTCAAGCTCGCTATATCCATACATATCATAGTAGGTGGCCTGTGCACTATTGAATTCTATTTTAGGTTGTGCGCGTAATTTTACCGCAGGAAGGATTTTTTTGCAAGAAATTTATCTGAACATTAATCTCTTTATTCTGTGGAGTTTAAACTTTTTTTAAAAGCATGTTGAAGAACACATGGTCTGTCGACATTTAAATCCAAGCTCGCTATATCCATACATATCGTAGTAGGTGGCCTCTGCACTATTGAATTCTATTTTAGGTTGTTCGCGTAATTTATACCTCAGGATGGATTTTTTTTGCAAGAAATTTATCTGAACATTAATCTCCTTATTCTGTGGAGTTTAAACTTGTTTTAAAAGCATGTTGAAGAAACAAATGGAATGTCGACATTTAAATTCAAGCTCGCTATATCCATACATATCGTAGTAGGTGGCCTCTGCACTATTGAATTCTATTTTAGGTTGTGCGCGTAATTTTATCGCAGGATGAAAGTCGAAAGGAGTGGCTTGTGTTCCAGAGAAATAATTTCTCTTGTTGTGGAGGGGAGACATAAAAGCCGAATTTAATACTTCTTTTTTATGTTGAGTGTGATGTTAACATGAATTTTTTAACCTATTGCTATTTTGTAGAGAGAGAAGGGGTGATTGATGGTATTTAAGTATTGATTGTATTTATTTGTTATGAGCAAAATTATTTCATAGAGTAAATTGTTGAAATAATAAAATAAAATGCAATACCTGATAGTAAAGATTTTGAAGAAGGAAATTTGCAATATTTTTACCTCACGACGTATCTTCTTTGCCAAGAAATTGTATATGAACATTAATCTCCCCTACAAGCGCGTGTGAGAGTTTAACAATGTTTCAGAGGAGCGGGGAGAATAACGAACACACAGGTCAAGGATGTTGAGAATTTGATAACCCATTTATATTTTTATTTCTTTTGGGTAGTAAGCCATAGCAGATCGCGCTGGGTGAGGTTTCGTATTGTCAAGTTGTGTGTTAAGACGTAGTGTGCGGAGCTCTGGTAAGATGCAGATTGTGAGGTGCTGAACATTAATCCTTATTCTGATGGAGTTTAAAACTGTTTAAAGAGCGATGTTGGGAAGAAGCACATGGTAATCGACATGTTAAGAATTTCCGGAACGCGCTCGCGGATAGCGTGAGGTCCGAGTTACAGTGATGGGGCGTGAGGTAGGTGGCCAGGCGTGCGAACTAATTGAATTCTATTTGTAGGTTGTGCGCCTAGGTTCTACCGCAGGACGTGGGATTTTTTTTTGCGAAGCAAATTATCTGAACATTAATCGGCCTTATTGAGTATGTGGATTTCAAACTGTTTTAAAAGCATGTTGGTTGAACGAACGCACGGAAGGACTGTCGAGACATTTAGAATTCGGAAGCTCGGTCATATCCACACATATGAATAGGTGGCCTCTGACGTAGGTTGATTGCGTGATTTTAGTTTGTGCAGCGTAATCTTTATCGCAGGATGTATTTTTTATCTGAACAGTTAATCTCCTTATTAGTAATTTTTTTTAGGCCAACACTCAAACTAGGCCCGTACTCATGACAGTGCGCTTGTGTTGCAATACCGAGGAAAGATCTTTTGATAAGAGAAAGTTAAAGAAGATGGCAGATGTGCGACAATTTTCTTTTCTTTAGAAGCCAGCGTTAGTGTTGACCGTGCGTCTATTTTCTCCAAGAGGGAGTGGTTGGCGCGGGTGGTGTAATCTCGTGGCTTGCGTATTGGAGCTCACATCAGAAGTGCGGCTAGACAAGACGCGAGAATATTAGTATCTAGAGGCTCTCTAGTGAGATGAAAACCCAAAGCATGCGGGATGTGTTTTTAAAATTTGTGTAAGAGGAATTTGGTGAAGTCAAGGGCAAGTGCTCCTGCCCACGATAAATGTAGTTCTTGTTACACATTCGGAGGTGTAAACTATTTGTGAGCGGGTATCTGATGCCCAGAAGTGTGCGATTTTTTATTTTCTGTCGAATGTAGCGCGTCTTAAGTCAGTGAAACAAGGCAATTTCGATAGGCCAGTAGGCTTCATTATCATTATCTCCACAGTGATTGAAATCATTCGCATTGAGAATATTAAACGAGTAATAATTTTAGACTTCAAGTCAGTAGATTTCTATCCAAAACTGCCAGAAATTGCTCTGAAAAGTTCTTCAAATCTGTCGTTCGGAGTCGATTTTAAACTGTAGGTCCCACCATTCATAAATAAGTTTAACACACACAACATAAGTGGTATGGGAAGCAAGGTCGTAATCCTAACTAAAGGATTGAATTGGCCCACTATGTACGTACATATGTATGCATGTATGTAATAATTATAAAATGCTCTAAATTTTGTGTATCCAATTGATGAAGTTTTTTAAAAAAGAGGAACTAATTTCTTAAATCATGAAGAAGACAAATAATTTACCTCTCCACTAATTCCAGGGTTTCAGTACCTGCTCAAAGTATGCACAATATAAGTGTACCTTGGGTACACAAGAGAAGAAACAAAAAAGAGCAAAATATAGTCGAGGTCCACGTGAAGATCTAAGCTGAAAATCAAGTAGAGTAGTTATATTAGAAATACAGAGAATAGGAGCTTTAAAAAATAATCGTTTATCATGGTTTTCGAATTTGAAATTAAGATGCTTCAACCCCATTTCCATACAATCCATTTAAGATGTTCCCTCATCCTCTGGAAATGGAAAAAGGATAACATCATAGGGAGATCAGACAGTGCCGGTTAGTAAGGTTCCTTACCACCACAGCACATACTCGTCGGAGGGAGTTGTTTCTAGGCAAAGATCTCTTTCGGCTCAACGTATACACAATAATCTTACAGTGTTGATGTACTAGTCATCACCGGTGTCTTCCATTTGATTAATTTTTAAAAACCCTTGAAACTCTTCTTAAATCTCGTATCCAATAAAAATTCGAATCTTTAGTTATGAAGTGACGTCTTTAGTACTTTTATATGTTGAGTGAAATATGAAACGTCACACGTCAAGTTTTGCAAAGAGTTACTTTCTATTAGAGTAGCCATCATTATCCTAGAAAACCAATTACCTCTTTAGCTGGAACAATAGTAGATTATCGAAACAGATACAAGACAGAATAAAAACTAATCGGAACATATGGCAGCAACAGCAGCCAATTGGATAAGATTAACACGTAAAATCGTAGTAAAATTTTTGGTGCTCAATTAAGTAACATTACGGAAAACTGTAGAGCCGACGTACTCGCCAGGCCTGTGCACTTCTTCCGGAAGCCTCTTCAATCGATTTATAAATGCCTTTTACCTCTTTCAAGCTGGCCATTGCTAGGAAATTCTTTCGAGATGCCAACCCTCCCTACCCACTAGGCTCACTTCGCCCTCAATGGATAGAAGGTGCACCAATCAGCTACTTGGACTTGATCGTAACATCATCTCGATCACAGTGCTTAAGAGAGCTTTTGGTATCAAAGCTACCACTCTAACCTAACCTAACCTAAGTGAAAATATTGATAAGCAAAATGGAAACAATTTTTTATTAAAATTTCTGTCGGATAGCTGAATACCCATACTAAAAAAATAGTTCGGGCGCAAAGGGTTAAAATTGCTTTGTATGGAAGCCATATGCTCCGAAAAGGGGGTAATGAAAATTCAAATAAAATAAAAGAGCCTAGTATTTATTGCGTTAATTATTCCTGTTTGTATACGATTAATTTTCTTATTATTATTAATACTATTTTATTTATGTATGTATGTATGTATGTAGGTATGTATGTATGTATGCATGTTAAGTATATAGTGAATGATGAAAAGTTTTCATTATTATTGATTATTTTTTTATTATATTTTTGTTCGGAAAACAAAAAAATCCAACACTAAGTGCATTTAAAGTAATTTAATTCTTTTTTTTTTTTTCTTGTTATTGTTATCTCTTATATTGTATATAATTTAGTTTATAAATAATAAATAAATTTTAATTAAATTAAATAAGTATGTACAACACATATCTTTAGTATTAACATTACTTTATTTATTTATTAGTTTGGCATTGAATTTGTTAAGAATATAAATTTTAAATAATCTTGAATAAGAAAATAATTTGAAAATTTCAAGGACGGATATTTGAAAATCTTAATTAAAAAGGCATTTATTTGTTTAGTCTTAAGCATTCATACATATGTACAATATACATATATGTAGTATATACGTACATATATTTAATATGAAACGTGTTTAAATAAAATATTCTCAAGATGAAATGGAAGAGTGATGTTATAAACACAATAAATGCAACGCAGCAAGCATAATAATTATGCAGTTAAAGCCTAAGTTAAACTGCATTACCATTAAAATAAAAGGTTCGTTAATTCTTTAACAATGGTCACTTTAAAATGTTCTTTCGTGTTATATTTCGTACATCATCGCTTTTTTAAAACCTTCTGCATTATAATGTATTGACAGCATTAATCCTAGCATAGCCAGCACAAATCCTCTCTCTCAAAATTAGCTTTAAAAGTAAAGCACCAGAATCATTTTTTGTTGTCGCGCTATCTTTAAAATCATCACTTCCTTATACACCCACGTATACTATTTTTGAAAGATTGCTGCGTTGTGTTTATTGTGCTATAAAGCGGGAGCGTGTCAACATTAGGTTCGGCTTATCTATGGTTTCAACGGTCTAGATGCCTTAAAGGCAAAAAAATAGACCTAATAATAGACCTAGGTAATCCAGGTATTTCACACAAATTTTTAGTCAAGATTGCAATCTATCTTCTCACACCAAATATTTTGTGCTTAAGCACCATCAAATTTGAGCATCATTTCATTACAAATTTATTTACTATCACAGCTTTTGCCAGTCGATTATGTAGAAGCTTGCAACCATACACCTAGGAAATAAAAGGTGGAGAGAAGCGGAAACTCTTACTAAGGTTTTAAACAATCTCATCTTTTGTTGGGTAATTAGAAATTAAAAATAAACATTAGATTATCAAGTAATAGGTAGGGATTTATTCTAACCGATAGCAAAAAACATTCTGAAGTTCCTTAGTAGAGTAAAACAAATCAATCGTCTGCTTGCGATACTACTTCTGCACAACAATTAGTAGAATTTCTTCTTCATTTCCGTTCCATGTACTGAAAACATCGTTGTATTTTGTGAGAAGTCGATATAATATCGATACTTCTTTGATGTCCATCACTAGTTTTCTGAAGAGAATTTTACACCCTCCGGCTTTTTCTTTTCAGACCATTACTTAGGGAATGTCCCATACAGTCCGACATATCGGATAGAAAAGGCAGGGGGATGGGGGAGGTGTTAGTGTGAAATAAATTTTATTATTATATCACAATGAGCTGAAATGTTAGTCTACATGCCCTTCATTAAGGGTTCGTCAATTCAACTCAGCTATCTAAGTCTTTTGTTAGAATGTTGTGGTCTGTTGTATTCGGCTGTTGTGGTGACGAACTTTGCTCATTGAGCCAACTTTTATGAAGCTATGTTTTAGCTTGTTTGTAATTACATGGTGAGGGAAGTTCGGACTGTAGAGTTCCAAGAGCCCTATGGCAATAAACTTCAATCCTATAGGAATGAAATTAATCCTAAGCATGTAGTAGGAGGGAAATGAGAACTATTATAGGACCATAGCTTCTTAAGGCATTAGAGTTAACAGATGGAATAGAAATATCTCTAATTTTTATAGGCTTTTGAGAAGGAGCGGAGCGGAGAAACAGTGGATAATTTTTTATGTCACAGTTTTGTCTGTTGGTACGTAGGCAGAGCTTGCTAAGTAGTCGCTGATGAACTGATAAATTTAAAGAATTGCAAACTTTAGAATCTAATTGAGTTCATAAACGATATTGGCTGGCTAAGGGGATATCTTTCGAAGGAAAACTTATCGATGGGTGTCAGAGTGACAAATAGTTGCTTTAGGCTTTCTTTTTTTTTTTTTTGTGACTGGTGGTCCTTTTTCCCTTATTTGATGTGAGAAATGTAGAACGTGAAGACGCTAAATTGCAAACAATATTGGATGAAGATGATACTGAATCGGAAACAAATGTCAGAAATATTATATGTTGCACAGCAAGCAAACAATTTCTGACAAGATCCAAAATGGATCTTTCCAAAAAACCTCTTGAGAAATATTGCTTCAACGAAATGATAAAATATTAGTGTTGCATTGAATTGTTGCTGGTGATGAAAAATGCATGACTTTTAAGAATTTTTCATAAAAATATCTTACTTTTTCGTCATTCTTTCATATGTGAAGGGTTACAATGGACCAATTGATCAATTAGTAAAGTCATGGAATTGTGTGTGTAGTTTTGAGTCACACTTCCAAACCTAATCTATATATGGCAAGCGATATAGAATAAATAGAAAAATGTAGGAGGTATATAGGGAGCTGATATACTTTCAGGGAAGTTAGACTATATGAATGCTTAACTGTAACTGTAAACTTTTAGATTCGTTTAAATTTGTAATTTAAATAAGTTTTCTAGAAAAAAATTTAAATGTTGTTTTATAAAGAAACAAAAAAGAAAAATTGTTGAATAAATAGTTTTTTTTTTTAGCGTATTAATCATTTACTATTGAGTTTTTATCAAAATTTTTTGTTCTAAAAATTAATTTAAAGGTGTATTCATTTTTTAACTACGTTATGTTGTTGTTGTTGTTTTTTTTTTGTTTTTTAAATTTAGTAAGATGATATTATTTTAAATATTTTAATAATTTGTTTTCTTAATAATTCAACTAACAAATCTTACTGTTGTTTTATTTACTTTGTTTAATTTTTAATGATGATTAAGTAAAAATTTCATATTATTTTTATTTTTATTTTTATTTTTTTGTTAATAATATGATTAGAATTATTTTTTTTTAATAATTTAATTATAATTAATTATTATTTTACATGAATCACAGTCGGTATGTGAGAAAATTTTATTTTAAAGATGGTGTTTTCTATATTGATTTTATTTTTATTTATTTATTTGCTTTATAACTACGATTTTTAATTATTTTATTTTAATTTCAATTTTTTTTTAATATTTTTTTCATTAATTTTAAGCATATCTTTGTTAGTTTATTATTTAAAGTGTTTGTTTATTATTTTTTTTTAATTTTAATTTTTATTTTTATTATTAAATTAAGCTTTTAATTCCTGTCTTAATTGTTACTATTTTTACAAAACATTTTCTTTTTTTTCTTTTTAATTTCTTTATTTTATTTTTTTGAAAACAAGGCATTTTTTTTAAGTTTTATTAAATAATTTTCAAATATTTAATTATTTTGGCTTGATTTTTACCTTTTTTTTTGTGTTATTTAAGCATTGCACTTTAATTTGATAAAATATGCTTTTTTTTTTGTTTTTGTTGTTTTTTGTTATTAATTTTTCATAATATTTATTGAATAACTACTGGTTTCTGGTGTGTGTGTGTTTTTATTTTTTTAAATCTAATTCAAGTCTATGTTTTTAATTATAAAATAATATTCTTAGGTTTTGTTGTAATAATAAGACTGAAATTTAAATAATAACTTGTACTACTATTTAACTAAGTTACAGAATTAATATGTATTTTATTGAAAGAAAATATTTTCTAAAATATAGATTTAAAGAGCAGAAAAAAAAAAATTTCTTATTAAAAACAAAAAATTCAGAAATTTTTAGAATATTTGTGAAAAATAATTTTGAGAAAAATGTTTTATTACAGCCAAAGAAGAATGACTGCAAATATGGACAAATTTCTATGTCAACCTCCGGTCTAATTAATGTAACTCTATGCACATCGAAAGAGTTGTCCAACCCTGTGCGGAGAAATACCAAATGAAATAAAGCTCTTAAAGAAACATGTATTTCAACTCTACTGTTAGTCGGAAAAACCAAAGTTTAATGTATGATAGATTCTACAAATGATTCAGCCCTTACTGATGCCATAAACACAATAAACGCTATGCAGTAAGCACAACAATTTTGTAATTGTAGCCTAGGGTAAGCTGCTTGCTTATTAATTATAAGCAAAACAAATAAAATATAAATACTTCATTAATCCTTTATCAATGGCGCCACCATATTTTTTACATCGCCTTTTTTAAAATCCCTTTTAAATACAATGTGATTGTATTGACAGCATTAATCCTTGCATTGCCAGCACATATCCTCCCACCGTTAGCACTAATTCTCATATTGCTGCGAATAATGATAGAAATTATCCTCAAAGCAAAACAGCAGCATCTTTGCTTTTTGTCGCGCTGCCTTTAAATTAATCACTTCCATATCCACCCATACTAATACTCTTTTTTAAGAGATTGCTGTATTTGCTGCGTCGCGTTTATTGTGTTTATAGCATCGGTAAAGACCGAGTTCCATAGAATCCCTCATAGGTTTAATTTTGATTTTTCCAACTAGCATTAGTTCGAAATACATGTTTCCTTAAGGGATTTGCTTTGCTCGGTACTTCTCAATTAATGCAATGCATAGAGTTTGGCGTCTTTTAACTTTTAACTTGCGTTGAATATTTTGACAGCTGTTAGCAGGTTTGTTTGTTTTGCTTTAGGGTTTTCTGTTGCATGCAAACAAATTCAATAGTCATCAAACTACTGATGGAGTCAACCTCATACGTTGTTACATACTTTGCTGTCAGTTGAAAATGCCAAAGTACAAGATATGATGGATTCCATGTGTCTCGATCTTTTTTCATTTCAACATAAAAGTACGTATTATTTTAGATAATTGTGATTTTTTTATTGGACTATGAAGAAGAATGTCAGTCAAATGGTTGACATGGCTTTATTTGCTTTCATAAAAATTTCCATGAGCGTAGCTCAATCCATCTTCAAATAATCCACTTGGCAAGACAGAAAGTATAATATCAATAGCATCCTAGTAAGTTTAGTCAGTGAAAGAAAAGTTCCTCATTAATATACCCAGTAATCAATGAAAATATATTATAATCAGAAAAGCTTTGTAAGGTCCGAAGGAAAATTCTGTGTTAAGTTTGCTATTACTGACTGGGTTGAATACAATTAAAAACGATCTCAATTTTAATGCCAGTTGATATTAGAAAATCTTGATATATTTTAATTTGTGAATAGTCGGTGCAATAAATTGATTGTTGCACACGCTATGTAGATGTTAGATGGCGTTGTCTTGCTCAAACCATATGGTATCCTGAGTAGGCTACAAGCAGGATTCGTAGATAACAATGTCAATGCATTAGATGGATCCGTACAGTCTCTAGATCTAAATGCGATCGGATTTGAGAATTACATCAGGCACTGTTGCGTGATATATAGAATTCAGTAGTCCAGACGATACAAATCTTTGACTACACGTTTTTGTCTTTGTTTCATTTCATAACGTGAATAGTTTGTTCCTTTTTCATGCATTTTATTGTGTTTGGAACTAGAAAAATAGGTTATGAGAAAAAGGAAGGAAGGCGACTTAGTGCTCGTCAACATTGAACAGAAAACCCTCTCTAAGAAATCAAATTCCACATGTGTATAGTTTAGTTAAAGAAGGAATTCTGTCTGTAATGTAGTGTTCAATCCATTGGCAAATAGAACCTAAATGGATGCGCTCTGAGACAAAGATGAGTATAACGTAAGAGTATATGATTTTCGGGAAAAATTCCCTCAATTTCGCTAGAGGAAATCCCTTGTGAAAACGTTGTGAATCAATAGAATTGGATACCCTATCGTCATTATTAATGAGCATGTACTGGCCTTTGCATGAGTGTTGTATTCCATGTTCGCTTAGAAAGGAAATCTAATGCAGTGAAGTATTTTTGGTGGACTCTTCAGAAACTGAGACACTTGCATGCTTGTTTCGAGACTTGAAAAATGTGCAGGTTCCAACGAGCACCAGATTGAGTTCATAAACGACATGCGGTCTATCGCATATTAAAACCGATTCTATTTATAAGACCCCATGCAAAGATTAATTTTAGGTCGTACATATGTATGTGTATGCACCATTCATATTAAGCCTTTTCGCTTTAACCCTCAGGCGGCACGGCCTTCCCTTAAAGGAATATCAATGACAAATATTACTGTCATCTGCAAAAGAAAGATAGATAGGATTAGAAGTTAGAGAAAGAAATTAAAATTTAATGAAGAAAAGGAATACAGTTTGGGTATAGAAGAGAACCTGAGTTTAGCCTGAACTCATCTGAAGGAATCCATCTATAACAACCCATTTAAGGCGATAACTGAGAAAATTCCATATAAATCGGGAAAAGTGATTTGTTTCGATAGAAGTATAGTGTGCATATTCTGTCATCCCAAGTGCTTCGGAAATGTTTAGAGTCCAGACCTTATTTTTACCAAATTGTTGGATAGACTGCTACCACCTTTTACGAGAGTAGTTCCAACCGGAACAAGCCTTTTTATATATGTACTCCCTATCTCTGATCAAGTTATTAGACTTTAAGTATTTCACAAGATGATGGTTTATTATGCTTTCCATAACTTTACAAAGTCAGTAACAGATTAACATTGGTCGGTAGTTTTCAGTGTTGGGTAATGTCGTTATATTAGCAATCTTCTAGCAAGTTAGGAAATTACTGGCATGATTTGAGATTTCAAAAAAGGCTAGCTAATGGATGTACCAGCAGTGAAAATCATTGCTCTAGGAGCCGTAATGGAATTCCATTTAGGTCAAGTTAGACTTTTTTATGATGAGATTCGTATTTGAATGAATTTAAATGATTTTTTGTTTTTAATTTAAATTTTAATTTGTTTTTTAATTTTCTTTCAATGTATTACATTTGTGTGCCTATTATTTTTCATGTTACTGCTTAGACTTTTTCTTAAAAAAAAAAAAAAAAATAAAACTTGTATTTAAAACTTATTTCAAAAGCTTTGCTTGAAACCAAATAATATCATGGCTTTAATGGAAATTATGGCTTTAAAAAATATAAATATTATGATGAAAAAAGTTCTTGTTAAAAATTTAAACAATATAAGAAGCTTACATAGCTTTAAGTTTAAGATTTCAGTTTTAAAGCTTTCCAAAAGCCAATCAATAACTAAAGCTTGTCTTGTAGTGTAATGCTTTCATAATATGAAATTAACAAAAGAAATTTAAAGCTTTATTGCTTCATTTAATATAAATATAATATATATCATATTAGCTTTTCTTTTAATTCATGTTTTTTTTTTTTTTGTATTTTTTTATTTAATTTTTATTTTTTTTTTTAATATTTTTAAAAATTATTTTTAGGTTAAATTTAAATTTTGATTGTATATAAAGTTTAAAAGTTTTTTTTTTTTATAAAGTAAGTGTATATGTATGTCGATGTATGAATATTGTCTTGAAAGCTTTTTAGTTTAGAGAAGAATAAATTTTTAATTAATTTTCTTATGATTGATTTATTCGAAATACTTTAGAAAGAACAGAAAAACTAAATGATTTTTTTTTGGGATTTTAAATATATTCTTTATAGAATTTGTATTTATTATTACATTTTTGAAACTTTTATGGATTTAATTTTATTAGTTTTTCTCTTTAACTTACTTGACTACAAAAAAGTTTTTTTTTATTATTTTTTTTTTTAATTTTTTTTATTTACTTTTAAAGCTTAAGAAGAAATATTTTTATTAATTTTTCTATTTACTTTAGTTTATTTTTTTTTTAATATTTATTAATGCTTCTTCGTATTGTTTTCATATATATATTAACTAATTTTATTATTTTGTTTATAATTTTTGAAATTTTATTTGTTTTTTTTTTTTTATTGAATAAAAAAAGACGAGTCATAAGCACTTTATTTTATTAATTTTAATTTGTTCTTTAATTTTAATTTTTTTTCTCTGTAAGTTAACCTCACATTTTTTTAT
>QOCX01000418.1:9623-37203 GCA_005959815.1 Sarcophaga bullata | reverse complement strand
TTTTTTTAATATTTTTTTTTAATATTTTTTTTTAGTTTTTTTTTTAGTTTTTTTTTTTAATAATATTGTTAATATGACAAAACAAGTTAAGGAGTTTTTCTCAGTTGTTAATATTTATGGTAGATACTACATAAGTTTTCTTTTTGGTTGGTAAAGGAAAGGAGTTTGTTAGTTCTGGTTGGTACGTTTTAGAAGGCCATACTAGTACGACGACCACCGACACCGGGTCCCGGACGAAATGCTCCGCCACCGCCGCCACCACCACCACGTGGTAAACCGCTATGCGAAACACTGCGTCCCATGCGTGTCTCACTACCGCGACGTTCTCTTGCCTTACGCAACAGATCCGAAGTGCTTGGCCGTCGACTATTGCTGGTCGATGAGGAGGCGCTGCGTTTACTACCGGACATAATGTCCGATGTAGACGAGCGTCGTATGTTTTGCGATGACGAGGCGAAAGCATGCGGCGAAAGATAGTATGGCGATGGAGAACTGGCCTGTGAACGCGACATTTCGTAGCGATGTGGTGACGGCTGTTGCAAGAGATGTTGCTGCTGTTGGTGGTGGTCATTTCCAGTTAACTGTATTAGTTGGCTACTCGAACGATTATCATCGTTTGAACTATTGCGTCGCGAAGAGTAGGGCGATTGTGGATAATCGATTAATAAGTTTTCCGATTCCTCATTATCAACCGCTTCGATTTTCAAATATGGTGGCATACGATTATATGGATGATATTGTTCATTAATATTCAATTCACTGCCATTTGCATTAAGTTCCACTGTCAATGGCATATTATTAATATCGCCTATGTCCTTAACACCAGCCATTGACATGCCATCGGCTCCCATTATATGTGACGATTGCGAATGTGATTTATTTTGATTGGCATTTGTTCCATTGCGTAAACCACTGTATAACGATTTAATGTGAAAATCAAACGATTTGAAATTCAATAAAGAACGTTTCTTTTGATTTTTCGTGATTGGCATTGGTGCTGCACAATCGATGACATCGCCGTTATTATTATTCGTAGCATTGACGCGTAATGTTAGTGCCGTATTCAATGTATTTTCGAAATTATTATTTAATGTATCGATTTGTATGGTATTTGGTATTGGTATTGGTAATGGTATTGGTGTTGTTGCTGTAATACTATCTAAACGATTTGTTGTTGCCGTTGCCACCGAACCCATTGAGGCGGTGATTGTATTGTCCAAACTGTATGTAGTATTTTGAGAAAAACGTTGTTGCTGTTGCTGTTGTTGTAATTGTAATAATTGCTGTTGTTGCTGTTGTAATAGCAATAATTGTTGTTGTTGCAATTGTTGTTGTTGTAAATCATGTTTACTTATTGTTGTTGTCATTGTGGTACTACTTAAACTAGTTTTACTACTAATTGCTTTAATAAATTTATTATCATTATCTAAGGACTCCTTTCGTCACTGAATAACGCAAAAGCCTTGTTTAGAGGCATCTTTAGCATCGCCATCCTCACCGCAAAATGCTGCCACTTCATCATTTTTGGGTGATTCTTGCCCACAGGGACCAATGCCACTGCCGCCAGCGACACCGCCAGTAAGGCTAGGAGGCCCCTGAGGGCAGGCTGATTGTCACCGAAGTGCCAGCGTTGATATCATCGGCGGTCGCACCGGTTTATTCTCTAATATTCGTTCCAATTCTAGCATAACACTAGTCGATAGACGTGGCAGTAGCTATACCGGGAAAATATGCAAAATAAACTTCAAGAAAATTCAAAATTTCTAAAGAACTTTTCCTTACCTGTAAAGATTGCAAACTTTGATGCAATTGTTCTGCAGATGTGGCACCTAAAAGTAAACATTGTACCGGTTCATGTTTCAATGACCAAGCGATTGACAATTGTGTGGGCGTACAACCCAATTTATCAGCCAAAGCTGCTAAATCCTTTAAACGATCACAATGACGGCGACCTTCCTCCATGCGCTCCTTATTCCAACTACCCTGAGGTGATAAGGCAGCCTACAAAAACAAAAGGCGTATCATGAATAATGGTATTCATTGCTTAACCCCATACACCACACATACATTCCGATTTACTTCGTCTTCAGTCCAAGAATAACTATGACTTTTGGTTTTAAATGAACCCTTCGGTAGAAAGATTTTTTCACCATTTTGAGCATCACTCAGGGCCATCGAAAGTGGACCCCAGGCCATAAGGCCAACACCGATTTTATTGTACATTTCGGGCAAATAGAGTTCACATTTCTCACGACAGAACATATGATATTCCGACTGTTCGACAATCGGTGTTATACAGTTAAACTGACGGCAGTTTGTATAGGCTTCCATTATTTCGACTTGTGTCCAACGGGCCGTACCCCAATACATGGCCCATCCCTGTTGTATAATATAATTCATAGCACGTACAATCTCTGTGGAATATAAAATTTAGATTTCTCGGTCTTCCATAGCTCTCGTTATACTTACCCTCCATAGGACACATGGCATCCGCTTTATGTATTATCACAATATCAATGTATTGTAATTGAAGCCGTTGTAAACTGGCTTTTACGGACTCGATAATGTGTTTACGAGAAAGGCCACGTTCCTCGGACCTAAAAGAAAAGGTCATGGAGATATTATTGAATAAAGTTGGGAACATTTCATCAATGTTTCAGATGTTGAAAACCGCATCTTTAACGGTGCATAAAACTAAAGAGATTAGAGTTTTTAAAAGTCAACGTCTACGCACAGTTCGAACATCGCAAGTCCAAAAAGCTGGCCAGTCAAGACTTCAACAAAAAGTGCTGGCTAAACATAAAATTATAGTTTGGGAGGTGAATGTCCGTGTGTCGAATTATTAAATAAGGCTTGCGACTTGGTGCGTTCAAATGACGTATGTAGGATAAAACAGAAAAATAGGGTGGAAAAATACAAGCGCATCTTTTAGTGAAGACCGCTGATCCATGGCGTTTGGATGAACACACTTATTCTGCATAGGGCCCCGTGTGATATTACAGTTTTCCATTGTTTCTTAGTCCAAGAACCACTCGTTGATTCTGAAAAAGAGACTCAGATTGCCAATGTCAATGCGTGACAGCTGTTTCAGATGGTTTACATAGTTAGTAGGTAAGAATACGCTTTCTTCTCTTACGATAAAGTGCCGGGCATGTACCAAGTAGGTGAAGAACAATCTCCTTCACTTCCTCAGCTCTGCAGCATCTGCAGAAATCATTATCAGTGTGTTCAAGGCCAATACGCCTTGCATACGCGCTCATAATGCATGGCCCCGTCAGCCGTACTGAGTACGCTTCCTTGGAAACCACCTTATATGACGATTGCATTGTCAATTATAAGCTTGCAGGCGTTCAAAGGGGTTCCTAAAGTCGAGAATTCATTGGAGACTTGATGGTTGTGACACACCATTGTGTCCTAGCATTGAAATATTCGTGACAGCTGTTCACTGTCTTGAAGTTTATTGCGTTGGAAATCAGTGCTTAAGTAGCCGCCTAGCCAACGGAAAGTAGACTTTTTTGCCAACATCTTCTCCTGATATAGCAGCCTTATATAGGGGCTCTTCCGATTACTTCCGAACAAATTCCGCTAACAACGGTTCTGTCCAATTTGCAGGGAGCAACCTACAAGGCGCGCTGCACTATTTTTCCAAGATTGCATTGTTCGGAATTTTTTGTCAAGGCGTAACGCGACGTAACGCAATCAATCCCCTTGAAAGTCCCAACTTCTTTCAGGATCTTCCAAGATCGATATTCCATTTAACTAAACTTTCCAGAACGTAAAGTTACCGTTAACATATAACAAGGTTAAAGCAAATACTGAAAACTGTTCTTTAGGTATTGGGTTCATTTTGTGCGTTGCGTAAGAGAGAAGAACTTGGTTTCTATCGGGAAGGCATATTACAATTCTAGGTGTAAGTCTCTTGTATCACAACAGTGGTATCATATGGGCTAAGTGACAGTTACCTTTTACCTACCCATATACCTTTAAAAAGGTCCCGCAACAGATAACTCGGAAGAGATCAGTTTTTGCCAAAGAAATTGTCTCGATCATGAATTCTATGATTCAAGTGACAGACGCGTATTACATAAAAATATGCAATTTCCAGGAACAAGTTCCCTTATTTCCCTCCAGCAAATTGCGATTGTGATCTAATTCATCAATGGAGTTGGATGTTGTCATCACCTTCGCCCTGTATTGTATGTAATTGTGACGGAACCCCTGGACAGTGTGATCTTTGATAAATTTCGAAATGAATTTGAAAGAATTTTCTGTCAACGTGGCATAGTTTTTGAAATGTTTTAGAAGTATCTGGAGCCAGAACCTTGATTCCATCAAATCATGATATAAATTGATTCTACATCTCTGAGTATAACGTCAACTGGTCTTTTGCAAGACCCAACTTTTGCAAACCAGGCCTTACAGATACCGTACTGCCTATTGCTGATCATGCTGATCATGCTGTTAGCCCCTAACGATCATGGATGATGATTGATGGCTTGTCGAACTTTCCATTAGCTTGGTCGGCAATTTTTTAGCATTGACGTTATGATGTGAGTGACTTAAGATTTAAAAAAAAATTTATTGACAAGCATCGTCGTAGTCTAATAGATAGTGTGGTGGTTCAATTCCCAACTCAGACATCTCAATCAAAGACAAAGTATCAAAAGTAGAGCAAAAGCTCTGAGAGTAAATATAATTGCCATGAAAAGTTTCTCAATTCTGATGACATTAAACAGTGGGTTCTGCCACTAAGGCATAAATTAAACACAAACATCATGAGTGATATGAGAAGCTGGGAATGCTTTCCAAAAGCATTTCAAATTTGTTTTTTTTTTTGGTTTTTGTTTTAATGTGAATACTTTAATGATTTTTTTGAATAATTTAAACTTTACTTACTTGGTACTCCAATAGACTTTTGTTGTTATAACATAAGCCGTACGCTTCCAACCAGTCCTTTGTAAGATTTTTCCAATTTCCGTTTCCGAATGGGCCTCTGATATATCGAATAAATTAATGCCGCTCTCAATAGCCAATTTAAGTATGGCTTCTGCCTGGTCATCACTGACACCGGGTGAGAAAACTGGCCAAGTGCCCAAGCCCACATTGCTTACACGCAGGCCACTTTTGCCCAAATTCTTATAACGTAAACCCGGTGTGGGTGTAGAGCCTGGCCTTAACGGTAAAGCCGGATTTGAACCCAGACTTATAGAGCGGCCTATCATATTCACACAAGGAGAATTTAAAGGTATTGTTATGAACATTATTATTAATAACACAGAAGTCAAACGTAAAGCAATTTATTTGGGGGGTAGGGGGACAAAATTTTAACAAAAAAGCAAATTTTTTTTTTATATTTTTTTTAGCGTTTTAATTAAAATTGTATGTATAACTGTATATAAATAGTATAATTTCTTTAAATCTAACGTGCTTTGGAACAAGACAAAAATAGACACAAAATAGAACGTAAGGCAATGGAACACAAAACGCACACAGTACTAAACGAAATGTGCCACTGAATAGTTTGGCAACGAAATAAAAACTGAAAATTAATTGTAACGAAAAGAAAAAAGAAGAAGAAAAATATTTTGTTAACAAGTGCTTACAACTTTATTTTTTTACGTTTTTACTTGACTTTTATTATTAATTTTGTTCTTTTTTTTTTTTTTTTGTATTTTATTTTGTAGTTAAAGTTGTAATAAAAAAAACAAACTAAGGGGCGGGGGTGCCATAATAAAACAGAAACAGAAGTAGGAAATGAAATAAAATATATTCTTGGTTACCTTTTCCTTTTATTTTTCGGTTTACATACATACATACATACACGAAACCAAAATAAAGCACAAAAAAAAACTAACGATAACTGTTACGATACCATGATGATTAATTGTATTACAGTAGGATATGAAAAACTATAGACACACAAACACATATACAACCACCAACGCATGTAAAAAACATGTTAAAAAAAAGCCAGGGTTAGTCAGTCCCAAAGTATAAAGTACCCTACAAAACAATATATTTTCAGGGCAGCAGATTTAAGAAAAAAAAATTTTTTTTTATTTCCCTGACAAATTTTTTCCACAAATTTTTTCTAGTCTAAGATTCTTTTCCTACTTTTTTTTCTTCTTTCTCCCTCTTTTTTTTATCTTTTTCTTATATATATTTTTAGGCCGTATGTATACAATTGGGTAGTTCCTTTTTCTTGCATTTGTACTTGTCATTAACCTAACCTAACCTCACTGTTTCACCTAACCTTACTGTTTCACTATTCTATTGCTAATACAATGGATTCTGCTCTAGCAAAACAGACAGACTTACGCCCGAAAATAATACATTCATAAGTAGTACTCGTGTTTCTCTCAGAAAACATCCGTTTGTGGTCGAATGGCCCATGGAAAGCAAAAAATTCATATGTGGAACGCTCTGTCTACAGAAATTTTTCCTGTTACATACATCACATAGATAATACTCCCTGTTTCCTTAGTCCCTTAACCTTTTTTTCCTACATCTAACTCAATGCACTGCATAAGCAGGGACCATCCCCTGAGTGTTGTTTGCTAATGAAAAAAAGCCTAACCTTCGAGCAATACGTTTAGTATTTAATAATAAACATTAAACAACATTTTTGATTGATTTCCTTTGTTTCTAATGGGCCTTCCCAGAGAGCCCTACATACTTTTACGATCGATAAAGTCCTCTTGTTGGATGTAAATCTTCCGAATTAATTGCAATTTATTCAGTCTATTTTGTCGAATCACCATGCTATTCAACAACACGTCCAAATAAAAAAAAATTGTTTTATCAACAAAAGTGTTCTGTTCGGGTAATGTACCGCGCGATTCGCCTATTTTATAATCGTTCCACCGAGAGAACTATTCCCAATTTGTTGAATAATTTCGAGGCCACTGGTTCAGTAAAAAGTCGACCAACACGCGTACGTGGACGAAACGCCGATAATCTACAGGAAACATCTTTGCTGTACGCGACAGTGAGCAGTAGAATCCGAGGCAGCCGGTTTCGTGTCGCTCACAAGAACTCGTAAGCCACAACTTGGCGAATTTTGAATGGCGACTTGAGCCTCGCGCGTATGAAATTCAACTGACATAAGAACTAGAGGTAGACTACAATAGACAACGACATGTGTTCTCTGGATGGATTCTGGAGCAAATGCTAAGTTATCCTAATTACTATTGAAATATCATCTTCAATAATGCAGTTCATTTCATAGTCTATAGGACCAAACCAATCTGCATGGGATCTAAGAGCGTTCAATACATTACTAAAACTTCTCAGTTTGCTGTGGATTTTGGGCTGACAGCATTATCGGTTTATATTCCTTTGAAAACAATATTGGTTAGGCCATTACTGCCAAAGGCAAGTACTTCAGTCAATGATTTCTAACTTATTTTGATCTGAATTTGATGGCATATGGTTTCCACAAGCGCTCAACGTGTGTCAAAGCTTGTGCTATTCGAATATTCTGCATTAGTGATCGGAGAACATGGTCATCTTACGTGGAGGTAATGTGAAATGGCTACATAGATCAGGCGATTTGCGTTAGCTTTTTTTCTTGAGTGGGCTTTCCTAAGTCATAAGTGTATGCTAATAAGCCAAAAACAACAGTGTTTCTCTAACTAACATTACCCACGCCAACTATCAAATTTAGTCTGATTTATGCGTCAAAGTCATGGAAAACTTAACATTTTGGATGAACGACGTTATGCTCCACACCCAATGGCATTAATAGGTCTTTAAAACGAATAGAAAATTTCGATGATATGTCATACACATTTTGGTTGATATAAGTTTAAAGATATAAAGCTCTTTAAAAGGTGCTTCTAGCACCGAATCTTATAAATCCTTATGCATTTAACTAAACTACTTTGATTTGTAACAATTCGAAGCGTTAAATTGAAGGAAAAAACTGTTGGTACCCGAAACAATCAGGAGAAGAGAATATCCTGCTATTTAAATTTAGCCCCATTAAATCGTTGGGTGGCCTGGTCACCGATCACTGTTCACTGAGCAATGATGTGACTGTCACTGACAAGATTATTTTACTGAGGATTATATTCCATTGGACGATGAAGTGAAAGAATCTTTTTTATTTCACAATTTTTATTCTACACGCTGTTTAATAGCTCAGCTACATTATTTTTCATTCTATTTATATTTAATTTTCGGTCTGGCAACTTCTAGAACTTCATTGTTGATTTGTTGTTGTTGTTATTTGGTTTTTCCTTTCTATCCTCTCTGGTATTTTTATGTAGTATTGGCATGGATTAGACTATTTGATTGATTTGATGATTGTTTCCTTATCATTCGCTCTTCCTAAACATAATATACCCACATATAGCGGATGTAGGGTAATAGCAAGGATTATAAATTTCCATGCTTATTTTGTTGTCATTTAAATCGACACTCTGCTCTTATTCTACCACCAAAGAAGAAAAAAAAATTAATTTACAAACAACACCCTTGCCAAATGAGCTTCCAAAACCAAAATCCATGGAAATCATTGGAGTTTAACACGCCATCATATTTTGGGGGTTTAACCCATTAGTGCCTAGAGGCTAAAATACCCCATTTGCTCGCAAAATCGCTGAACAAAGAGTGTTTCTTAGACCACAAGCAATACGTGTTTAAAATCTGATGCCAAAATTCAGAAAGAAAAAAATAATTCGGACATTAATGGGTTAATAAAGAATGTTGTAACTTTTTCGCTCTACGCCATATGTCACAGTCTGTTCATAAAAGAGTTTTTCGTTCAACAATTATTGTAAGGATGGAAATTCGCTTTTTCAATTAAATTTTTGTTCAAATTAATTAAAAGTTTTGTAATATCATAGGCAGTTGAAAAGTTCTTAGTCGAGATTAATTGATTCGCTGTGTTGATAGCTTAAAGGCTTTAGTAAGCCTTAGAAATATATTCGTATTGTTCCTATAATCTGCTCTGTTCTCTTCTCTATTGATCCTATGGATGTTTGTATGGTTCTCACATGAATGGTTCAGTCTGAAGCTAGCTTTGCTCTTCTTATCGTTTCCAAGTTTAGATATGAGGGCAAATGCTGTTATTCAATATGTGGCTTAGATCAGTATGGTTTACCTCTGCAGTAAGAGCGTACAGAAAAGTAGATCACAAGTTAGTTTACTTGCATTTCCCAAGTTCATGAGCATGGGTGAAAGAAGTTAGGTTAAGTTAGATCGAAATGGTTGCGTTGCAACATGATCACCAATTCCAATCTTTCAATATTCTAATACCATCTCAAACCTCTGTAAATATTGAAGTCCCATAATAGCTTATTTATTGGCAGTATTTTGATGTGAAGCTCTATCCTTAATTGAGTTTGGCTGTCGGTGGAAGATATACCAACTGACTCAATAAGTACTTTTCCATTTGAAAAATTCTCTTTGAAATCAAGCCAAAACCCCAAATTTTGCTCTACAATCGGACAATACGGTTTTTAATGGAGATTGGTATCGCGATAAAGGCATTCAGGTTTGACTAGTAATTGGTAAAAGGAAACTTGACATATCCTTAAATATCTTTACAGATAGTCAAATGACCATTAGGGCGATAAAATCCAATGCTATGGCATCAAAGACTGGTTTTTGGTGTTAAAAGCCGATTAACAATTATAACGGTACGCATTATATGGTCTACCTAGTTATCATGGAGTCATTGAAAATGAAAAAAGAGATTTTTTTTGGCTAATAGAGCAATAAGCCATGTATTTAAGAGAATTAAAGACCAACTTGGGAATAAGGGGTGGACCATGAGTATTTTAAAATTGTATAATGGACCTTACAAGTACATCTGAACCGTATTGCTGAAATAGAATGTGATGCACGCAGGACTTGTGATGAAGACATCGAAACAATTGAACTTTGTCAGTTAAGTCGAGAAGACAAATATTTTGAGGTGAAACTTTGCCGGTGATACTGAAGCCGCCGTAGTCTAGTAGGTAGTGTGTTGGTTCAAACTCCAGGTTAGAAATCTCCTACAAAACGAAATATGAAAACATAGTTCTTCGGTGACTGCATCTCAGCAGATATCTGGCAAAAACTCTGAAAAAGTTTCTCAAAAATCTGTCGTTTGGAGTCGACTTTAAACTGTAGGTCCCGCCACTCATGTATAACTCAAGCAAAAATGCAAACTGGCGTGAGAAGCCAGATTGTAATTCTGACTGAAGGGTTGTAACGAAAAATTATGCATGTATGTGTGATACTTTAGCAGCCAAAACTCGTCTCACTCGCATGGGAACTGGAAGAAGTTAAGGTACTGGAAGAAGTTAAGGAAGCTTGTTAAAGACACAGATTTCCTATAGAAAGTTAGGTGCTAAGCCTTAATGACGGTGCCAATGCTCCAGCACCCAAAGAAAAACCGTTTGAGGATACAATCAAAGCACTAGGCTGGAACCTTCTAACCTATATTTATTAGATGTGGGTGACTGACTAACTGGTTTGCTTCAAACGACGAACATTTTCATTGGCATGGAATCCACAAATTGGCTGAACGATAGAAATAATGTGTACCCAGCAATGGCTACCATTCCATTCTAGTACAATCTGTGAAGTTGTTTTTAAAATATTCTGAAAATCGTCTTCGCTTACTTGGTGTACGAACAATTTTTTGAAACACTGTAGTTTATATCGCAAAATATCGTTTCTTTTTTTTTTTTTGTTAATTTTTGTTTGTTTTTATAACAACAACATAAATTTACTTTAATTGCTTTTAAAGTTACTCGTATAATACATCCTCAAATAGCCGTTATTTGTACCAAAAAAAGTTAAAACAGTTGTTAGTAAAAGTATACACACACAATGATTTGTTACTTAAAAAGAAAATGAAATGAAACTGTAAACTAAAAATGGAAAACTTTTTCTTGTTAAAATATTGTACAAAAACAAACAATTTGAATAAAATAATCATCATTACAACACAACACACAACCACAACTTTACATATAACCCAACAAACAAACTCAACAAAATACAATAAAAAAAACAAAAAAAAAACAAGAAAACAAGAAAACAGAAACAGAAATGAAAAACATATCCAAGTTTAAAGGAAAAAAGGAACAAATTAAATTAAATAGTGATTGTTAGAGATTGATACCGAAATCAAGATGACCTCCCGTACCACTGAACTCCTCCATGCAATCGAGTGATGCTATAGGGGCCCGACACCTGCAAATAGAAAGAAGGTTTATACAAACAGCATTAATTATAAGTTTTCTACATAGTTTAACTAAAAATAAATTTTTAAAAGAAATAAATATGAAAAGTTTTCATTAAAGAAGCAGGACTTCATGTATTTCAGGGGTCATACAGATTTTCGAATACTTGAATAGTTATCCAGACAGTACATCAACAACCACTGGCGGCACAGAAACAGATACAATCTACAAGGTCTTCAAACTAAGAACATTATACAATTAACTGCTGTTAGTACTGGATGCACCAAGCTTACATACAATACCCAACGCATGTATACTCCTCTTCGATCTTCCTGCAAAGCTAATTTTGAGCTATTGAGCATAGCTCCTGCCGTTACGTCAAGGCACGAATAGATTCCGAGGGAATATGTTTCGGAAAGCTAGAGTACATTGGCAATGGCACTACTTTCCATATTTGCTACTGCTTGTGTATGCAGAAGTCAGTGCGAAAATTAGCGAGATGTAACTCCTTGCTCCGTTTAGCTTTATTGGACACGACTCTACCCAAATGGATGTGGCAGTAAATAATAGAAAAAAATGAAAGAAGATTATCGCTTACTACCCCCTCCTTCCTTTCTACTTTAAAATTATCTTTTTTGTATTCCAACACAATGTCCTGCATGAATAGGAGTCATCTCCTGACTGCTGGTGTCAAAAAAAAGAACAAATCTTTGCTGTCGACAGGTAGGGGCATGTGGCGTTTGAATCCCAGATTACGGTTGAAAACTATAATTTCGATGGTGCCAATGAATGTGTTTATCGTGGCTACACCGTTAACCGCAAAAATAATGTCAGTCTGGAGATCAACCATTCACTCTTGCCAATAGGTATTATTATGGCCTCAATAAACAGTTGAGTAGGTGAAATCTCTTGCGTGCGACGATAGTAATGCCCTACAAGTCGCTCATCCTCCCCTTGCTTCTTTGTGACGCAAAAGCATGGAGGCAGTGCAGCAGACTTGAGAATGTTCCAAGTCCACATATAAACCAGCAATGAACTGTATACGACATGAGTATTGTGCAGTGCATTAACATCTAGCAACTGCATTGGCTTGGCCATGTCGTTCGGATGAAAGGGGATGTATGAGCTCCTCAGCGCCACAGTCGCTGTGCAGTATATTAACATCCAGCGGCTGCTTTGGCTTGACCATGTCGGATGGAAGGTATGTTCCAGCAAGACGGATATTTGATAAGGGATTTAATGGATGTCAGTGTAGAGAACAACTGTGTGGGAAGAACCAAATCGAGGAAGCTCTGACATCCGGCCAGCTATGAACAGAGGCGCCTGGAAGAAAGTATTAACAATGAATGTACAGAAATAAAACCTGACTAGCGTCGTACATACTTAAGCAAAAATATTGGGTGAATAAGAGTCATAGGCAGGATATTCTAGCCGAATATCTGGGACTTAAGCAATGAGGAACCGATACTGAAGGAAGTAAATTGTAGAAAATTGATTTGCTTTAGTATAAGACGGATGTCCACTTTATTCACAATAATAGCGCCAGAAAGGAATTCTTATTGCTCTAGAGGACTAAGATAACTTTGACAGTTTATAACGGCCATCTTGTTGAAGCCTAAACTGTCAAATTAGTTATAATTTCTTCAATAAACATTTTCCATGATATCTCACATACCTACTTAATTAAGCCGTTACAACTTTTTAGCCAGGATTACAACCTAGCTTCTTACTTCTTGTGTTTGTTAATTTTATACATAAGTAGCAGGACCTACAGTCTAATTTCAACTCTGAATGACAGATTTTTGAGAATATTTGTTAAAATATTTTAATTTTAAACTAATTTATCTGCAGTTTACAAACCATTTCCCTTTGTTTTTAAAACAAAAAATTTTCACAATGCAAGTTTATTTACAAAACGATTATAAAATATTTTCCAGCAATTACAACGTAATACTGTATGTGTACATATGTGTTGCCTTTTTTTCTTTTATTTTCAAATCTAAAAGGTCACTTTATAAAGCATTTAACAATGTGCACAAATCTGTCTCCTGGTAGTAGTTTTGAAACAAACAAAAAAAGTTTTATTTTTAAATAATCGTGTTACGAAAACTCAACATACGAAACGTAAACATTTAAACAAAAATCATCCCCAGAGTAACGAAAGTTAATTGTCATTTAACAGGCAACATATGTATGTATGCGAGGAGTATATGTGTGCGTGTGTGTGTGTATTTTATAAAGCTTGAACTCTTGTTATTTTAGTTGTGTATACAAAATACTAATCCACATAAAATTACAACAAAAAAAAAAGAAAAATATTCTCAAATGAAAATCCTATTGCCTTATGACCTTTTTCGTAAGCAAAAAAATACAAATACAAAAAAAAATTGTAATAATTTTGTTGTTGTTTTTAATAATCTTTTTTTTTAAACATTTACTGTATTTAAAACCCCAACCCAATAATAAATATAGGACTCTAGAACGCCTAAAATTACACTCTAACAAATTTAACACTTCCCCCCTTAGAATTCAGCCACATTTCCAACTACATTTCTATATACACACATCCACAGCGTACACATACACATTCACTTATAAACACATCCGTATACAGATACGAATTCTATATTTATAGAATGATACACTGGCGTACATATATTTTGTATTTGTTGTTACAAAAATAAAAAAGAAAAAAATTAAAAGAAAAATTAAAAAACAAAATGGAGCGCGATTGTGCTCAAGGTCGTGTCATAATGATGCTACAAAAATTTTACACTCTTATATATACAGTTACAGGCACATGCATACATGCATACACAAGCTCGCATACATACATTCAAGATACATATTCGGTTACGAAAATGTTGCAAAAATAAATATACAACAATTACAAGAACAGCAACAACAAACGGCAGCAATAGCTAGAGGCACTGTAATAACGCAACAGTACTAATTAACATTAACGGCAATGGCTATGGCTATATGGTGGTAACGTTATTGTAGTTGTAATCATTATTAATGATGTCATACAGTGGGATTGTGTAGCATAAATATTTCTACTTGGTCCTTATATAAGGTGTAGGCAAAAGAAATTCTTCATAATTTTAAATTTTAAGGTTGTTGAGGCCAAATGTTTTGTTTTGAAAATAAAAATTTTGTCTGCATGTCTCGATAGCTCGCTCTCATCATTCATCGCAATGACAGCTTCTTACTCATTTCGAAATGAAAAAAAGTACCGCGATCATGCTACCAAGGTCGACAGAATGAGAACGGCTTTAAAATCGGTATTTTGGCGTTTTCCTTAAGACATCGCTTTAAAGGAGCAATATACCCTTCAATAAGCACAATTCTTTGCCTTATTAATGGTTTTGAATCTAGAACCGTGAAATTAGTGAGAAAACAGTCAATAACTCCTTGAATTACTTGCCCGATAGATTGATTATGTTGACAGTAAAATGGAGGAAGAGATCTTTGTACTTCACTAGAAATTTATCATTTTAAAAGTAAATTTCCATAATTTTGAAGTGTTACTCTGGCGTTGAACACAGTTTAACGTTGAACACAGCTGTCAAATCCTAGCTCTACCTAGCACCAAAAAAAAAAAAAATCAATACTCTAGGGATTTAACATTTTCAAAGTAAATTTTCACAATATAGAAACGCTGCTCTGTCGTTGAACCAAATTTGACGTTCTCAGTTGTCAAATCCTAGTACTCAAGCTGCGAAAAAAAAACTAATACTCAAGGCCCCTATCCATGTAGTTTATGTATTTAAACTAAGAAATTAGGTTGTGATAGGAAGAAAGGCACAGAAAAACTACTGCAGGTAGAGTGGTACCACATTTGTGTAGCGCAGATGAAAAAGGAATTCTCTTTGTGCACTCCTCTGATCAATTGCATACGTACTGAATTATGTTCTACGAGAAAAGCGGGTGTTTCATAAAAATTTGTGAGACTGGATACAAAGGCCCTTTATGTCGACAGAAAACCAGCGCTTGTATAGGCAACATTGCGACTAGATTGTTCCAGTATCCCGGGAATAAGGGATATTTCAAGAAACTGTATGGTCGATTAGCTCGCCAAAGCAGGCACACTCCTTCCGGAGACCTCGCCAATTATCGAATAGGATATGCCCGTAACTTGGCTAAGTTAGCTATTAGGAAAAAATGGTGCCACAAATCCTGGGCCAATGAGGAATCCTGTTAGATTTACTTAGCCCACTATGGATAGGAGGCATACCAACCAACTACTGAAACAGTGACCATGCTTGCAGGTCATTGCATCATGGGAAGATACGCGTAAAGACTGCAACTCCCATCAAATGACTCCTGACGAGCTTGCGGGTCGGTTGAAGAGGAGGAAACTGTTTCCTCATATTCTTTGTTTCTTGCAAAGTGCAGATTTAGGTTAGGTTTGGCTCTTCATTATTTGTCAGCTTAAGTGAGTTATCATCCATTGATATTAGGGATATAGCTTCGTTTATTAAACTTTCAGGCTAGAGTAGTTTTGCTTTAAGTGAGGAATCCCTGCGCTAACCAACTTCAGAGATAAGTTGAGTGAAATTCGGTGAGTACAGGGAGTGCATTTACTTGTGGCCATAATGACTAAAAAGAAAGAAAGCCGACTTAATATTTTCTCTATTCAGAACTTGTGGAATATGAAGCTTAAGAGTTGTGGGAATCCCAAGCTTATCGACAGAACTCATATGGTTAGATTTGAATTCTATCCATACCTTCATAAAGTTGCCAGAATGATTGAAAAATGATAAAAGAGAACCTGAAACCATATTTATGTACGAATGAATTCCTTTTTTCCGATATTTTTTGTATACCACTGTATGCCATTAAAACATCATAATCAGCCTTTAATTACATTTGCCATTGCAATTGGTGTCAGTGGTAATGAATAAAAGTGCTACGCTTTTATTGTTGCCCGTATGTGCATGCATTTTCGAGTTCTTCGCAGATATTTGTTGTGTGTTTATGGTAAATACGATTGCATACACGCATACAAGCACGCAAATAAAAATACAAATATTGGGCATCAACATTTTCCGCTTTTCATAAAAATGTAGTTAAAGTAGCAGCAGTTGTGATAATTGTGAAGTTTATCGAAGGTAAACTTTTTAAATTATTAACAGCCTATCTGTTGTACTAGATAGGGCCGTTATTAATTCATTATAATGGTCAATTGTGAAGCTGTATAATAAATTGTAATAATTGTAAAGAAAATAATGAAAGGAAGAATAAATAATTTTACACTTTGATTTTCGCGTCACTCAACAACGCCTTATGTGTGAGTGACCTGCACTTCAAAGCAGACGTCATCGATTTTTTGGATGACAGAACGTTTGAAAACCTTGGCATGGTGACGTATATGCCACTAAGGGAACTGGTCGGTTACCGGAGCACTGCAGTTTTTCAACCTTCAACCTGGCTAACACAAATAGCCATATGGGCCACCGAGTGTTTCACCTGTGAACGGCAAGGTACCCGCTAGCCTAACCTAGTAAACTTATTGATGTAATGCGGTGTCACTGTACCAGATCATGTGCCACAGTTCCAGTTCATAGCTTCTCCTTGATATCGGTTTTTTTAAAGTGTTTTAGCCATTTCATAAAACTAGGACTTTGTACACGCCTATTTCGAACTTGGCGGAGCATTCTTCTTTTTTACAAAGCATTTGTGCTTGCTGAACGCTCCACTAATACGACGGTTTTGTCAACATTCCAGATATCTTTGTACGTGGGCAAAATCATGCCTTGTATACTCTTTTTCTTTCCAAATTTCGTTCTCCGGCCTCTCGTTTTCTTCTTTTGTAACTTAAGAACGATCAAAATGTGAGTAACAGAGACCTCTCTTATACGAGGAAACTTATACTCTACAAATCGCTTATCCTCCCCGTGCTTCTTTACGTCGCAGAAGCATTTACCCTGTTAGGCACAAATGCAGCAGCCCTGTGAGTATTCGAGAGAAAAGTCTTACATAGGATCTTACGGTTCAGTGCGAGTTGACCATGATTTCTGCAATCGGTCTATTAATAAGCTGTATGAGCTCCTCAATGACAGGGACATTGTGCAGCGCATTAACATCTACCAACTGCGTTGGCTTGACCATGTCGTTCGGATAAAGAGGGATGTATAAGCTCCTCAGAGCCACGATCGCTGTGCATTGCATTAATATCCAGCTGGCTCGGCCATGTTGTTCGCATGGATGAGGACGACCTTATCTGCGTTGGAAGAAAAAAGCAGAGGCCGCATGGGAAGAATGTGCTAAAGCAGGCAAGAGTGTGATTGTTCGCTGTCGCCAACGAAATATTGGATGGCAGAGTATAATTGGCAACTTCTAGAACTTTATTGTTGATTTGTTGTTGTATTTCCTTTTGATATACCGTTGTAATATAAAAGAAGAACTAGATTCTACTCTCTACTCTTAGGTTACGACTACAAAATATTTTATGGCAGATTGTAGGCGCTACGTTTTATAGAAGAAACAAAAATGTTTCGAATTCAGTTATTTTTAAATCTTCCCTCGTAACTGCGGAAGAGAAACGATAAACAATTGCCGTTTAAAAGTTTCTGTGCCATACACGGTGGATGATTGTGAGTTTGTAGGTTCCATAATGTCCCATAATGTTCATGCAAATAGTTTTCCGTTTCGTTTCATGCAGTTGCTTTTATGTTTGTTGTTCTTATCCAGAGATTTTCTAGTTAATTTACATAATAAATGTTGAGCAAAGCATATTCCAACTATACAACGACACTAACTACCACAGCATTGAAGGGACCAAAAAAGAAGGAGAATACACGGAAAAAAATTTTTTTTTTCTGCTGACATGCTGGTTTTCTGCGACAATCAACACAAAAGTGTGTACATTCCTGGGCTGCTCATAGTTTTTACCAACAAACTGATTCTGTTCATTATGGGAATTTCGTTTTTTTTTTTCATTTTTATTGTATTTACCTGGTGATTTTCATTCCTATAATTACTTAAGTAAACATGAGATACATACGTGAAAAAAAGATGTGCAAAGTAAATGTTGATGGTGAAAAATTTATGTTAATGAGATGTCAGCAGCATAAAAAGATGTCATAAAAATATGTTTACTTTCGTAATAGTTGAATGAAAAAATATTGCACACACTTGCATACATACTCCTGTATGTATGTAAATATACTGCATTTATGTAAGTCAAACTATTGTTGTAATTTTATAGATGCAAACTCTGTAAACGTTAACATGACAGTTTTCTGAGAACTTCAGTAAAAATTTGGAACAAAAGCAAACAGTGTGGTGGCATCTCCAAATATTGTTTTGAAAGGTTCTTTTTTATTATAGGGTCTCTATTTAAGAACTTTCTATCTTTAGGTCGTAATAAAATATTTTTTTTCGTCTGAAGGACCTATCGCTGCCATTATAAGTCGAGTATAACATCCTTTAAATGTCTATCACATCTTCTCTGGGTGCAACGAACCTAAAACGTACAATTTTCATAATTATGGCGCATAAATCAGTCAGGTTTTGATTGAATGTCAAGCATAATATTGGCTTTGAGATCCGCTGTGGTCTGTTTCTTATTCTGAACTTATGAAAAAGTCTAACAGGGTCAAATCGAACAATCTTTGTGGCCAGTTCACATCACACCTCCTTGCGACTTGACCATGCCCACAAATAAGTTGTGCAAAATATTCAATGTGACATGACACGTGTTGACATAGCGCTGTCCTGTTGACATCACATCTCGTTAGTGTCCAGATTATCTAAGTCAGACTAAAAAGAAGTTGGTAATCATTGATCTAATGTCCTTGCCGTTGACAATATTGGGCTGACCAACATCGTACTCAAAGAAATTTGGATCGATGACACTGCCAGCCCGAAGTCCTCAGCAAATAATAGCAATTCAGGTCATAAACTTATTGAATTGCTCATTACAACCCTTTAGTAAGGCTTGCAATCTAACTTCTCAAAGCACTCTTATTATGTGTGCTAATTTTATTCATGAGTAACTGGATCTACAGTTTAACGTCGACTACGAAACTTGAGAAACTTTTCACAGCAATTTTATTTACTCTCCGAATTTTTAACAGAAGACTGCAGGGAGATAATTGCCGAAAGAAATATATTTTTTCATATTCCGTTCTGTTCAAGATGTCTAAGCTGGGGTTTAAGCCACAGACTCTTGTCTAATAAGTAAATATGCTATCGAAAACTATTAACGACCATAAGAAGTTGGTAATCATCGACCTAAGGTCCTCTATGTTGGTTGTGCTGGTCACTGCTAAAAATAAAAATTTGCTTATTGGATGGAGATAAGAAAGTTGAAAAATCAGGAGTATTCATCTCCGAATATGCCTTCCATAAATTGGAAAAATTCGTTAACATTTCAAAACGTGGGGTTTTCGGGCTTGGATTGGATAGTTATTGGTTCAAGCATTCCAAAACAGGTTTCCTTATGGTCGGGCGTTACTTGGGACCAGAGATAAAGGCATCGAAGCTAATTGTTTTCTTCTAATGAGCATGAAAATTTCTTTATATAAGCGGAGCAAAATTGGTTTGTGTTTTGCGTTTGTTTGTCGAAGACTTGCACTTTTTGTCGATGACTTCCATTTTTTTTGCGATGCACGTTGCATTTTTTTGTCGATGACTTGCATTTTTTCGGTCGATGACTTTGTATTTCTTTGGTAGATAACCTACATTTTTCTGTTCAATAACTTGCACTTTTTGGTGGATAACCTGCATTTTTCTGGTCAATGACTTGCACTTTTTGGCGATGACTTGCATTTGTTCGTCGATGAAATGCATTTTCTTCTGCTATATCTCCCGTCCCAAGGTTTATCCAACCATAACGAAAGCTTTTTTGGAATCCTTGATCCAAAAGCTATCCAGCTCACTAGGTCAGAAAACCGCACCTCTTTAAATTTTATCGAATTTTGTCCAATCTAGAAAGTGAGTTTCTTACTCTTGTCACAAAGTTAGCTTCGCCTGCTATACCTCCAGTCCCAAATGAAGCCAGACTATAAGGTAAACTATTCTGAAATCCATGATAGCATGGCTCTCCAGTCCACTGGGTACAATTTTGCCAACAAGTACGTTTCTAATAAAATTTGGCCTACTTCTTTAGAGCACATGTTTTTGATATATATATGTATAGGGTGTACACCACGCCTTAGAATATTCAAGTATTCTGGATGTTGCCGAAAAAAAAGTGAGATACTCGACGGTTAAAGGCGTAGAGATTTCTTCATAAGTGGACTTTAAAGTTAAAAAAGCTGTGGCTTTAGTACAAGCTGGTACAACAAAAAAATCCACGTGAATTCATAAGTGAGATTGGCACACCTCTGGTTAGGATCAAACAGATGATTTCACAGAAACTTAACTTATTTGCAAAGGGAATACAATTGAATGAACCCACGTGCTTGGGTTCAGATACAAATTTGGTCCGATGTGGGTATATGCAGAACAAAATTTGGAAACCACCTCATAGTAATTATAACGGATTCGGAGTGAACACGCTCACAAGCTTACAATGTTTAACAAAGACTTCTGTGCTATTATGTGTCAGTTAGGAATCTAAGTCGAAGGATTCTTGGGATTTCAGAATTTTTTGACAGAACCTGTCTAGTTAAAGGTGATTTAGATAGAATCCAAACATTTTTAATATTATTGGGGTACACGAGGGGGGAAAAACAAAATAAATCTAATGAAGTCAAGTCGAAATACCTTCAGGCTTTTAAAGATTTAAAAAAAAGAGTGGAGCCGTACAACATCCATATTTTTATCCATGTTTTCTTTCAATGTCGTAAGTTCTCTTTATATAACGAGTTTATACGACCCCTATACGCTTTAGAGATGTTGTACCCCCTTTAGTGCTCCGTTTTTTTTTTTTTTTTTTTTGTAATAAAATTGATTTCTGATCCTGTAAAATTACGTAATCTTTTTGACCTTTAATTAACCCAATTGCTGGCCATTTTTTTATCCTCCCCCCCTCCTTATAATTTTTAATTCAATTGTTAACTAACAAATGAAAGTGTTAACTTCCATCTCTCTTTCTCTCTCTGTCTCACTCTCTCTACCTGTATATTGTAACGGGATTTGAGTCTTCACTTGTATTGTCCATATTGTTGTTGTTATCATTGGGATTATTGTTGTTATTAAAGCTGGTGGTGTTGTTATTATTATTGCCAGCAACGGTGGTGGTAAGGCCAGTAACAAAAACCGGTTGACCACCGGTTAACGATGCTGTTGTACTTGCTATACCAATGCCACCTACAAAGCCCAATAGATTTGAAGTCAAGGTGGCTGGTGGACCTATGCCAGATGTACTATGAGCTGATGATTGTTGATGCTGAAGCTGTTGTTGATGTTGTTGATGATGTTGCTGTAGCTGTTGATGTGTTACGGCTATAAATGTAGCTGGATTGCCTTGAGCAGTAATAACAACATTATCACTGACACTTGGTGTAGGGCCCGATGGATTGTTGGCAATATTGCTGGCATTAGAGGCACCTGCTGCAGCTGCTCCTCCACTGCCAGTACCTGCGGCTGACATAGTGTGTATTGGTCCAATTAGATAGGTATTGGGTATTTGTTGACTGTGCGTTGTTGTTGTTGTTGTTGTTGTAGTGGCTGCTGATGCTGATGCTGCTGTAGCTGCTGCATTTGGTGTTGGCATAGTTGATGTGCTGTTGCGTGCATCATTGCTATTATTTGTTGCGCTTGTAGCAGTTGCATTAGTGCCAGCTGCAATTGTGGCTGTTGTTGAGGCTGTTGTTATTATTGAAGTATTGGTTTCTACTGATGCAGTAGTTGTAGAAGTTGTAGGCATTGTTGTGTTACGTTCAAAACGTACAGAAATAATTTACAAATCTCTGTTGGTGTGTTGGTAAAATACTGTGTATTTGTTGTTTGTTTTTGTTGTTGTTTTAAATTTCGTTTTTATAAAACGTGTTGCAATTTAATGGTTTTTTGTTTTGTTTTATTTTTTTTTAAGGAAATTTTATTAAATTGTGTTCTGTATGCTGCTGTAATGCTTGGTTTGTAGTCATCGATGTTTGTTTGTAGTTTTTTTTTTTTTTAATTTGAGTTAAAAAATATATTGGACGCCATTTTGGTTTTCAAAGGGGGGTTATTTTTATTATTTTTTATTTTTTTTATTTTTTTTTATTGAATTTTCATTTTATTTCAAAGCATTTCCTTGCTGCTGAATTCATTTAGTTTTTATTTTTTTCTTGTATTTTTTTTAAGTATAAAAATATTGGTCATATACAGTATAGTAGTATATTGTAGTTGAAATTTTTAAAAGCGTTGTTCGTAATTATTTTTTTTTTTTATTTTTCTTTATTAAATTAAAAATATTTTATTTATACGTCAGTTTATTTCATATAAAGCAGGAATATTCTATAATATTTATTTTATATTGTTTTTTTTTTTGTATATTTATTTAATTTAAAATTATCATGTTTTATTTATTTTTTTTATTTTTTTTTCAATTTATTTTTTTCTTTTTTTCTTTCTTTTGTTATTTAAAAAAATTGCAATATTTCTATAATTTGTATTTTATTCGTTTAGTTTAAAGCAGTTTTAGTTTTTATTTTATTTTTATTTATTTTATTTTCTTTAATATAGTGATGTATTGAAAGGAAACTATATTTTTTATTTATTGAAATAATATTTCCATTAAAACATATTTTTAGCAAGAATTATTTTTAAATTATTTTTAAAAAAATTTAAATGCAATATAAAGCGCTAACATTTTTAATAATCCATTAAATTTTCTTGTTTAATCCTATTTTTGCCGAATTTTAATGCTTATTTTTGCTATTACTTTAACACTTATATACAGTGCTTTGCAAAAGCCTAGATACCCCACACTATATTTAATATTTTAAACAATCTGTTAAATTTCTTTGTTTAAGTTTTTCTGATTTGATGTTATTTAACACCATATATATATACAGTGAGCAACAAAAGTATACGCAAAAGTAAATATAAGTGGCCATTATAACCCTTCATTTAGGATTACGGTCTAGCTTCTCACAGCACTTATGTTGTGTGTGTCAATTGTATACATGAGTGGCGGAACCTACAGTTTAAAGTGGACTCTGATCGACAGATTTTTTTTGAGAAACTTTTCATGGCAATTTTATTTACTCTAAGAGTTTTTGCCAGTAATCTGCTGAGAGGAAGTTGTCGTAGAAATATTTTTTCATGTTTCGACCGGGGATTCGAACCGTCGCCTTTCGTCTAGTAAGTCAACACACTACCTACTAGAATACGGCGCACTCCAATATATTTTGCAAATTTTATTATGAATTTTAAGCCATAATATGTACAAATAATTGATGATTTTCATATTTATTTAAACAAATTGTTTCCATTTTATTTAAAACAAAAACAATTTCTAATGTTTTTCACAAACCAAAAGATTTCATATTATTGCAGCGCAAAAGTTTAGGTACCTCAAAGTAAATTTAATATTTCAAGGCCCAATATATTAACATGTTATCCCTTTATTTAGTAGTATAGCCTATTGGCATCAGTTTTTTCTTGTGTTTTCATACCAGTACATCTGTATGTATTTTACTAAATCGATGTATACTTAAGAAGATTTTTAAAGAGATAAGAGCTGTTAAGCTGGATTCACCCATGGTTTCATAACAAAATGTTTGTTGCGAAACAATTTTAGTTTTCTTTTTGAGAGTTTATTCTGAAACGATTCACCCACTTCGAACAATTGTTCTGGAAAAACAAGGCTACCATATGGAATATGTTTGTAAACGAAGTGTTATTGTATTAAAATTGAAGTATCTGGCAGCACTATTCAATTGTTTCGGAAAAAAAATTAAAATTAAACCAATTCAAGCTGAAATTGTTCCGAAGCAAATTAACTCTCTTCCGCTCTCTCTCTCTCTCTCTCAAAAAGAGAAACGTCAAACTCCTTATAAATATATTGTGCGGAATATTGTTGCGGAACAAAATGGGTGAATCCAGCTTTAAGGAGCCAAACTGTACCAGACGAATCACTGATTGCGGAAAATGAAAGACCTACAGAGTAAGTGACCGCCAAATAAACAGTCCACGACAATCAGCACTCGTTTGCCTAAAAGAGAACATCTATAAGAAGAGTAAGAATCAACGTTCAATTTGTGTTTCCTTGAATTTTTATCTCCACAATCGGCACTATGCATTTACATTAAACTATCCGCTACACCCTGAAATTTTTATTGATAATTGGCATGGAATAAACAATCCAATTTTATAGTCCAAAATTTTTTAGCCTTTAAATTCAAAAAATCATTTTTTTGTATTTTTTTGATATAAAATTCTTGTGTGTAAACTTAAGTCCTTGACTATATATTTACGTTTTTCCTAAACAGTAAATATTTTTAGAACTGCAATCCAGAACCTTGGAAAATTGCAAAACAAATTGCTATTTGTCGATAGGATTCCAGTAAAGTGCAGTGCAAACCGAGAGAAACTGTAAAGATTAGATAAAGGATGAGTGTCGTAGACACTGGAATAGCATCTGGCCTAGCAAACTTTTTAATATTAGGATCCGTAAGAATTCTTTAAAACGCGCAAGTTCATAACAGAATAAAACTGGAAAAAATACTGTCGAAGATCATGGTTATTTTTATAGCGCCGCTATGCTGAAAATCCCTTGATTTACTTGATCCAGGCAGCTGTCTAAAAATCGTATTTTCATAGTCTGTTCTTTTCCATGTAGGCCAAGGATATATCTTGAAAATTTTGGAATATTCAAAGGTAACTTCTGTATGAATATTGAAACGCAATAAAATATAGACATTGTCGTTGACTCTCAGGCTGCCTTAAGGGCCCTTACATCAGAGCTGATCGGTTCTGCCTATTCTGGGTTCAGGGACAAAGCGGTATGCCTAGTGACAATATGGTGGATGCACTCTTTAAGTTTGATTTGATTCATTTTCTAAAGGCGATTTAATAATTGGTTCTTATCTCTCAATCTGGCACTTTTATTGCTACCCCAATAAAAATAGATCGGGTTGTTTTGTGTCTAAAAGCCTATGACCTATTATAGATAGTGCTGGACTTAGATAAGGCCAGCCTGTAACTAATACACTTGTTTTGAAGGGAAGTTGAATTTAGTTCTAGGGGAAATATGATTCTGTCTTCCACCTCATGTCTCAATGCTTGACTCTTGCATTAGAAAGACAGAGGTTTTTGGCCTTTAATCTGCCGTCCTTGAAGTTTTAAAATTTTTATATTATATGGGCTTATGAAAGTACTTTAGTTTAATAACTAAACTAAAGTGTGGCATCGCTTTTCTTTTAGGGGGTTTTATTATTTACCCTTTGTGCACTTTTATTTGTGCACTTTATTAATGCAATTAATCGCATTCATCGACAGTTTTTTCTTTTTAAATTTTCCAATTCTTAATTTATTTTATTTCATTTTATTTCGTTTTATGGCTATTGATTTTTATTTATTTATTGACTTTTTTTTCTGTCGTTTTTTCTTTTTCTAAACTGTGAAACACTTTTTTATTTTATTTGTTATGCAGAGTTTTATTGCTTTGTGTTGTTTGCCATTTCTTGTCAATTTTACGAGCAAATATTTTTTTTATTGCTTTGACACAAATAATAAGTTTCTCACATTGTTTTAAGGTTTAAAGTTCGTTAAAAAAGATAAAAAAAAAAGTTTTTTGTGAAAGGTACCAACGTACGTTTGTGAAAGGTACCAACTTCTCGATTTATCAAACTTTTTTAGTTGGTTTCCCACATCAGCTGCTCTGGGTAGAGCATATCCAGAAATTTTTAAGTTTTTTGTCTTATAAAACCAACACTCAGGGGATGACCCCCTACCCATACAGTGCATTATGTTGTAATTAGGAAAATAGCTTATGGGAAGGAGAACAGAGAGAGTAGTGGCATTAGATTTTAATCTTTTGATATCATAAATGACAGGATGAGTGATTTCACATACGCATAGGACGGCTAAATAACGAATTCTTTCTGTAATGCAGTGTGCGATCCACGCTAGCCAATCGACCAGAAATGAATATGCCCTGCAAGGTAGACGAGTACATACATAATTGGCCATTACAACCCTTCAATCAGGATTACGGCTTATCTTCTTAGACGAGTGCTACGTGCAAATACATGATTCTCGGAAACAAGTCTCCTTATTTTACTCGAGCAAAATCCATTGCAGTGGAGTTAAAGCAATGAAACACAAACCACATTGCAACAATGCTCCAGTGAATTAAAAGATTCATTAACGTGCACCTTGCTCTCTTCTGCAACCGGTAGAGAAGGCTCCAAATAGAATTTTGGTTAGGTTAGGCCAGAGTGATAGCCTTGATGCCGAAAGCTCACTTGAGCACGCATAGCGGCCCGTTCTGACGCCACAGGTGAACGCAGTCTCTCTACTGACCAAGTTCTCCAAAGTCAGGGGAGAAGAAGTCGGTCAACGCAAGGGCTGTTTATTATAAAGCACGACTACCCTATGCTGGAAAACCAGACCGAACATCAATGGACGATAACTCCCTCAAGCTGACAAGAGTTAAGGAACCAAATAGCCTATGTCTGCGCCTCGCAAGAGATGGGCAATTGGCAAAGAAAGTGGACAACTGTCTCCCCTTCCTCAGCGGACCTGCACCCATGGCAGCATGAAGTCGTTGAATGGGAGCTGCATTCTCTACGCGTATCTTCCCATAACACAGAGACCTGTAAGCATACGACCACAGTGATTGAGATGATGTTACGATCAAGTCCGAGTAACCGGTTGGGGCGCCTTCTATCCATTGAGGGCCAGGTGAGTCTAGCGGAGGAGCAGGACTCTTCATTGACTTAGGATAGGTTGGCGTCCCGAGAGATTTTCCGCGAGATGGCCAGCTTGACCGGGGTAAATGGCGTACCCAAGTCAACTGAAGAGGATTCCGGAAGTAGAGCACCGGCCCTGCAGTTTTCCGGAATATTACTGTGTCCGGGGACCCAGACAAGTGTGACACTGAATCACCCAGAAAGAAGGTCGAGGCAACGGCGACATTCCCTGATGACCCTGGACTTATTCCCAAATAGGGCAAATCCAAATAGACTTACCCTGAGGCATAAATCAGGCATATGTGGGTTATGTTGGCTGTGGGCAACGGCGACATTCCCTGACGACCCTGGAGTTATTCCCAAATAGTGTAAATCCAAATAGACTTACCCTGGGCCATAAATCAGGCATATATGGGTTATGTTGGCTGTGGGCAACGGCGACATTCCCTGACGACCCTGGAGTTATTCCCAAACAGAGTAAGTCCAAATAGACTTGGAATACATCTGAATGAAACCCCGTATGAAACAGTCTAAGCAGGTCAAATCCCACGAACTCGGCAGAAAGGTCACGTCAATTCCAAATGTGTTCAAATTGCTTGTACA
>QOCX01000417.1:126663-174432 GCA_005959815.1 Sarcophaga bullata | reverse complement strand
GCTATTATTTCCTATCCCAAAGCGTTTACCCGACCGTAGCGAAGTGTTTTGAATCCTAGATCCAATAGCTTCCAGCCACTGGTCAGAAACCCCACCTTTTTGAATTTTATTGAATTTTCCCGATTTAATAGACATTTTGTTTTCTCGCATAAAAATATTAGCTTCGCTGGCTATTTTATCCTATCCCAAAGGTTACCCGACCGTAACGAATAGTGTTTTGGAATCCTAGATCCTGGCCTGGATACGCTATTGGATTAGAATTCCCAAACACACTTTTCGTTAGCCAAAAGCGAAGCTAACGAGCAAAGCTAAAATTTGTATCGGGGAAAATTCGATAAAATTTAAAAAGTTGCGGTTGTATGACCTGCTGGGCTAAATAGCTATTGGATCAAGGATTCCAAAACAGATTTCGTTACGGTCGGGTAACCCATGGGATCGGAAATATAGCTGACGAAGCTAGCTTTCTTATACGAGCAAACAAAATGCTCTATTAAAATCGGAAAAAATTTCATAAAATTTAAAAGGTGCGGTTTTCTGACCTAGTGGGCTAGATAGCTATTAGATCAAGGATTCCAAAGCAGTTTTCTTTATGGTCGGATAACTTCTGGATCGGAGATATAGCCGACGAAGCTAACTTTCTTATACGAGCAAACAAAAATGATCTATTAAAATCGGGAAAAATTCAATAAAATTTAAAAAGGTAGGGGTTTTTGACCTAGTGGGCTGGATAGCTATTGGATCTAAAACACTTTTCGTTACGGTCGGGTAACCTTTGGGATAGGAAATATAGCCGACGAAGCTAGCTTTCTTATACGATAAAACAAAATGCTCTATTAAAATCGGAAAAAATTTCATAAAATTTAAAAGGTGCGGTTTTCTGACCTAGTGGGCTGGATAGCTATTGGATCTAGGATTCCAAAACACTTTTCGTTACGGTCGGGTAACCTTTGGGATCGGAGATATAGCCGACGAAGCTAACTTTCTTATACGAGCAAACAAAAATGATCTATTAAAATCGGGAAAAATTCAATAAAATTTAAAAAGGTAGGGGTTTTTGACCTAGTTGGCTGGATAGCTATTGGATCTAGGATTCCAAAACACTTTTCGTTACGGTCGGGTAACCTTTGGGATAGGAAATATAGCCAGCGAAGCTAACAGTTTTTATGCGAGAAAACAAAATGCTCTATTAAAATCGGGGAAAATTCGATAAAATTTAAAAAGTTGCGGTTGTATGACCTACTGGGCTAAATAGCTATTGGATCAAGGATTCCAAAACAGCTTTCGTTACGGTCGGGTAACCCTTGGGATCGGAGATATAGCCGACGAAGCTAGCTTTCTTATACGATAAAACAAAATACTCTTTTAAATCGGGAAAAATTCGATAAAATGTAAAAGGTGCAGTTTTCTGATCTTCTGGGCTAAATAGCTATTGGATCAAGGATTCCATAACAGTTTTCGTTACGGTCGGGTAACTTCTGAGATCGGGAGATATAGCCGGCGAAACTAACATTTTTATGCGAGTTAACAAAATGTCTATTAAAATCGGAGAAAATTCGATAAAATTTAAGAAGAGCATTTTGTTTGCTCGTATAAGAAAGTTGGCGTCGTCGGCCACATCTCCGATTCTAAGAGTTATCCGACCGTAACGAAAACTGCTTTGGAATCCTTGATGTAATAGCTCTCTAGCCCTCTAAGTCTGAAAACCGCACCTTTTTAAATTTTATTGAATTTGTTCCGATTTTAATACAGCATTTTCTTTACTCGTATAGTATATAGCTTCCTCGGCTATATCTCCGATCCTAAAGGTACGCGACTATAACGAAAACTGTTTTGAATTCCTTGATGTAATAGCTATCTAACCCTCTGGGTCAGAAAACTGCTTCTTTTTAAATTTTGTCGTATTTTTCCCTATTTCACTAGAGCATTTTGTTTGTTCATATAAAAACGTGAGCTGCGTCGGCTGTACATATCTCCGGTCTCAAAGGTTCATGACTGTGATGAGGACTGTTTTGGAATCCTTGGTGCAATAGCTATCCAGTCCACTAGGTCAGAAAACCACGCCTTTTTAAATCTTATCGAACTTTTCACGATTTTAATAGAGCATTTTCTTTGCTCGTATAGAAAGTTAGCTCCGTCGGCTACATCTCTGATCCCAAGGGTTACCCGAATGTAACAAAAACTGTTTTGGAATCCTAGATCCAATAGCTATCCAGCCCACTAGGTCAGAAAACCGCATCCTTTTAAATCTTACCGAACTTTTCACGATTTTAATAGAGCATTTTGTTTGCTCGTATAAGAAAAGCAAGCAAGTTTCGTCGGCCACATCTCTGATTCTAAGAGTTATCCGACCGTAACTAAAACTGCTTTGGAATCCTTGATGTAATAGTTCTCTAGCCCTTTAGGCCTGAATTCGGCACCTTTTAAAATTTTATGGAACTTTTCACGATTTTAATACAGCATTTTCTTTGCTCGTATAAGAAAGTTAGCGTCGTCGGCCGCATCTCCGATTCTAAGAGTTATCCGACCGTAACGAAAACTGCTTTGGAATCCTTGATGTAATAGCTCTCTAGCCCTCTAAGTCTGAAAACGCCACTTTTTAAATTTTATTGAACTTGTTCCGATTTTAATACAGCTTCGTCGGCTATATCTGCGATCCCTAAGGTACGCGACTATAACGAAAACTGTTTTGGAATCCTTGATATAATAGCTATCTAACCCTCTGGGTCAGAAAACTGCTCCTTTTTAAATTTTGTAGTATTTTTCCCTATTTTACTAGAGCATTTTGTTTGTTCATATAAAAACGTGAGCTGCGTCGGCTGTACATATCTCCGGTCTCAAAGGTTCCCGACTGTAATAAAAACTGTCTTGGAATCCTTGATCCAATAGCTTCGACTTGACGACTTGCCAGTTGGCAATATGCTTGACGTTCGATTCCTATCCGTAATTACATGCTAGTGAGTAGGACTGAAAGGTTAAAAAAGAAATATATTTTCTGGAGAAAGCTTTTAAAATAAACTATTTACCTTGAAACGCCTTGATACCATCCCGCCATTCATGGATAAAATTGACACATATTACATAGTTGGTGTAAGCAGCTAGATCTTAGTTCTGACTAAATGGCTAATAATGTATGTGTGGATAGGTGTAATGTAAATGATTGGGCGGGCTAATCTGTAGAGAATTTAATAAGTTGAGGTTATACCGTGCAAGTAATGTTGACATTTAGATAGAGAAAGTAGCATTAGTTTAGTCTGTATTTCAGTGGAAAGAAAACGTTTTCAAAATGTAATATAAGACGAACACTCGTATTGAATACAGAGTAGGCCCCAAGAATGCCTCATTATGTGTAACATTCTCAGATTAGCTTAAAGTTTAAAACGGGTGGTTAAAATTAAGTGAGTAACTTTCGATGACGTCTGGACCATTGTATCTGAAGTTATAGAAAAGAAATTCTAAAATAAATAATTTATCCACGCTTAACGTTATTGAGGGGGCGGGGGGTGGCAAGGAACGTATGCATATATTTTCCTTTATCAATTTTAAACTTTGAACTTATTATTCTTTATAGATTTTTGTTAATTGTATATACATTGTTGTTTATGAATTCCTAATTAATAATTAATATTATGAAATCTTAATATGAAATTTGTTCACCAAATTAGAATAGAAAGTAATAAATTTAATGGGAATATTACCTTTGTTTACCATATAAATGACCTTTGAAAAATAAAACATTTGATGATGATGTTTTAATGGACAACTTAACATGTGTCTTTCTTATCAACGAAAATGCAAATTTAGAAATGCATTTCAAGAAACAAAAAAAAAAAAAAGAAAGAAATTAAATGCAGAAATTAGCTATAAAAGCCGAAATTATTAAATTTGGAACAGCAGTTCAACACAAGACGTTCTAAGGTGTAAACAAATATTAAAAACAAAAACAAGAAATATCTACAAAATGTTGGATTGGAATAATAAAAATGTTGTCTATGTTGGTGGCTTCAGTGGCATCGGTTATCAAGTATGCCAAATGATGATGAAGAAACAAATGAAAGTAGGTAGAAATATTATAAAATATGTTTTTGTTTTTAACAAATTAATACAATTATTTAACTTTGTTTATTGTGTTATAGCATTTAATTGTCTGCAGCCGCATGGAAAATGTTGAAATGTTGAAAAAATTACAGGCTATCAATAGCTCAGTAAAGGTAATGTTTGTCCAAATGAACATTGCCGATTATGCCAGCATTGTTAAGGGTGTAAAACAAGTAATCAGCCATGTCGGCCACGTTGATGTCTTAATTAACGGTGTTGGTGTTTTAGCTGACAAGGATGTTGAAACAACTGTGGCTGTTAATTTGGTAAGTATTTAATGCGAACATTTCAAATAAATTTTATAATTTTTAAAACTATATTTTCATTTCAGACTGGCTTAATCAATACCACTTTAATGTTCATGCCCTATATGGATAAAACACAATCTGGTCATGGTGGCATGGTTGTCAATATTTCATCAGTTTACGGTTTAGAACCAGGACCAGCTTTTAGTGTTTATTCTGCTGCCAAGCATGGTGTTATTGGATTTACACGTTCAATGGCGGTAAATAATATATATATGCTGATTTATACCTACAATTTATATTATATTTCACCCATTTGAATATTTTTTAGGATGAACACCTTTATCACAAGACTGGTGTGGCATTTATGTGTATATGTCCTGGCATGACATCAACCGAATTGATGATGAATAAACGTGATATGAACTGGATGAAATGGGTACCACACACTGAAGAAATGTGGAAAATGGTTATGGATGCTAAAATGCAAACTCCTGAAGAGTGTGCTGTTAATATGATGACTGTCATGGACCAGGCTAAGAACGGTGGTATTTATATTTGCAGCATTGCTGGTATGAAAGAAATTACACCAACTGTTTATATGCATTAATGAGTGATGAAATTCTTGGCTAACTTGAAATTATGGAAATAAAGTGTATTCACCTTTTAGTAAAACGATTTTGTTTAACTATATAAAGAGGCATATGTAATATATATCACGTTCGGTTCCCGCAACATATCAACATGTGTGAATTTAGAGCATTTTGCCGTTTATTTTAGTAGTCCTGTTTCGCCTGATACTTATATCTGCCGACTGACAAAATAGTTGTGTAATTGTAAATTGTTTCAACAATTTCTGGAGCATAATTATTATATATAAAAAATACAAATGTAGATGCAGAATGCTTCTTTTTGAAACTCAAGCAATTAAGAATATTCATTTTCGCGTCTAACGTCAAAGAGATTGGTTTTGGGAATTGTGAGTGATTTTTGGCTAGGAGACTGTAATGACAAAGTTTATTGAATGCTTGCTAGACATCAAAGAATACAGCAGAACAAATTATTTTTCTTCTAAAACATTTTCAATTACAATTTTTGAAGCCCTCTAGCGATATACAATCCAATCTCGATATGTTGCTGGGCGCGGACCATCACAGTAGTTTAAAAAACAATAGAACCGATTCAAAGAATCTGAACTGAATTGAAGGACTTTATAATAGCACTATGCTACAAAACAAAAAATTAAATACACACGAACAACTACATACAAATTCTATAAAATCATACAAATTTACTTATAAATTGTTGTTGTGGCATTGTATTAGTCGCCGATTGAATGAAAATCAAAACTTTTTGATCTTCAAACAACCGACGACCAACCAGCCATTCAATATAAGAATTCTTTGTACAAAATAACAAAGTAGTACAGCCAGTCGTAAAGTGTAGGGGCCGCATAAGGATGGTAAACTATGGCAACGGTAGTATTGTTGTTTGGAGGTAATGTTTTTTATTATGAAATTGTTGTTGTGATATATATAAGCTGAGAATAGTGTACAGTTACTTATCAATTATTTTCTCAATTTTATTTATATTTTCAACAAATCTCTATGTACCATATAAGTCTCCCTATTATTTTTCCTATTATTGTATAGTCTATAATCGTAAAAAATCGAACGTAAACAGAAGATTATTTTAAAATCATGTCAGTGCTAATAAGTGCGTCGGTTGTATTCCTACTATCATGTCAATGACATTCTTATACACTGTATTTATTCATTCAGTCATTCACTCACTCACACATTTATTCATTCATGCATAGCGTTTTATCACAGCAAATAAAACTATTAGTTAATTTTTATTGTTGTTTAATTGTGTTAAATCTAGATCATTTGCTCTTTTTTTTTCTTTTATTCAGCACTACCCAGCAAACATACAGGTTTTGTTTACAAATTGTGATAGTTGAGTCGAAATTTAATTTCAAAATAATTTCAATTGAGTGTGAGTTGTATGTTCAATATCAAATAAGAATATAAACTTTCGTGGCGTACTATGTGCTAGGTAAGACTGCCTCTAGAGCTGAGATTAGTCATTAATTTTTAGTATTACAATCTATTTTTTTGTCAAATCTTTGACGTCATGTTTGCTGGGTTAAAGATTATCTTTTTTTTTTGTACAACAGTTGGCTATATAAACCTTATCAGTATAAAAAGTGATGCCAGAATTAGAAAATGAGTGCAGCCGTAAGGGAAACTACGGCCTTGTTCAAAAAGTTCTTTATATAGCGATTGATTTGGTATTTCGTCTGGAATTCCACGATAACACGACGATATTGAAGTCGCCGTAGTCTAGTAGTTAATGTGATGACTTATTAGATGTCAGGCCAAGGTTCAAACCCCAGGTCACACATCTCCAACAAAACGAGATGTGAGAAAATATTTCTTCGGCGATTTTCTCCTAGAAGTTTTGTGGCAAAATCAAAATCGACTTTAACACCCACAACTTAAGTAGTGTCAGAAGCTAGGTCATAGCTCTGACTTAATTGTTGTAATGACTAGTTGAGTAAGTAATTAATATTGAAATCGGTTTACCTTCTTAATAATCTGTGCGATCTTTGCTTGAAAGATATGTTTCTCTTTGTATTGTATGAAGAGATAAATAATATTGCTTATTATGCATTCTAACCCTCGTATTATATTCGTTTATGACGTTATACTCTCTGGAGGGTCACATCTTTGTGGATGGACTATTGCAGACTTTTAAAAGCAAACCGAATACGATAATCTGAATTGCTCTAGGCTACATCTTGTTTTTTGAACAAAAATTTGAACAAATTCATTCGATTTTCAAAGTACCGTTAAAATATGTTTAAAATTCCCCCAAAAATATGTATGTAATAACTTGGCAAGTCGCCTACTTGGCAACACTAGCCTTTCGGCTACAAATAGTTTCTTATCAGCTTGTGGGGTTCTGAAAATTGTTTATATCATCCCATCATTATTAACATGCTAAAGTGAAAAGTTTTTTTTCTTTCGATTTTCATTAAGGCAGTCTGTAAACAGTTGTTGTCGTTATTCCAAGCCATGGAGTTGGAAAATAAAAACGTTATTTATCTTGGTGGATTTGGTGGCATTGGACAAAAATGTGTTGTCGAGTTTTTGAAAAGAAACATTAACAGTTTAATCATATTCGATTTGAAAGAGAACACAGATGTATTGAAAAATTTACAAAATACATACAAGTCAAGTCAGATATCTTTCATACCGGTGGATGTAACAAAATCGGAAAGTATTGAGAATGCCTACAAACAGGCTAAAGAGAAATTGGACAGCATCGATGTGGTGGTCAATGGTTGTGGTTTAATGAATGATAGACATTTGGATTTGACCATCGATATTAATTTGGTGAGTCCCTTAAATTACAATATACAATAATTTGCAGAAAAAATCAAATTGAATTTAAAAAAAATTGTACTTTGTTTTGATAAGATTAGATTATGCAGTGCATTTAAAGAAAAAAAAATAAAAACAAACACACAATAATCTAGAGTAGTAAAGTAATAAAATATTTAAAATTTGTTTCAAATTCAACATAACTTATTATTACTATTATGTTTTAATTACTTTTATCTACTAGCTGTTTTAACGACAAACACCAGCATTAATTTTTGGCTGTCTCTATTCTACTTAGTCAGGATTACGACATAACTTCTCATACATACGTGGCTTTCATGAAAATTTTTCTTTACTTTCTGAGTTTTTGCCAGAAAATTTGCTGAGAGGAAGTCGCCGAAGAAATAGTTTTTCATATTTCGTTTTGTTGGAGAAGTCTGAACTAATAAGTCTGATCTTATAAGTCAATACACTATCTATCTATCAGTATTCTAGTTCCAGTTCAATATGGTTTTTAGTACAAGTGCTAGTTAAAGCCAATGTATTGACATTCTGACTCCACTTCTTTAATTAAGACCAATACTTGAGAAACAGTCTTCGTTGTAGAAATAAGTTTGTAAAGCAATTGAAATTAATCAGTCCATAATTTATTTTTCTAACATGTAATCATTTTGATTATCGAAAGGTATATCATATGCTCTGACTAGTCTTCACAGCTTCCACATATGTAAGTGTAGTTGTTGGCATGATGGCCAACGCGATCTCTGTCCTGGAGATATTTACAAAAGGAGAATAGATGATCTATCAAGCAACAGAAAGTGTTGTTCGTACAGAAAATATTCTTCTGAATTCATCGCTCTAGTTTTTATGGACTTTAGGGTAAATTCTATAGGTTTATTGAAGAGAATCTTAAAAAAGTATACATATGCTGGTTAGCGTGATTATTGGTAAACTGTCTGTCTTCAACGTGTTAAGGAAGTTAATGGGCAATCTTCCAATATGCAGACGATGCGGGTTCGTTGGCTGAATGAAAGACACAAAAAGAGACCGGGATCTTTTCAAATGTCTGCGTTACGACCTATTGGGCTTTAGTCCGAAATAGAATCGCATATCAAGCTTCTTCTGCAACTGCTCATATCAACATTTTAGAGATATTCCTCCGTTTGAAGGTAGTATCACAACCTGTTGGACTATAACTTGAATTAGAATCGAATTTATATTCTTCGTTAATTTTTCACTTCTTGATCCGGCTATTACAGCTTGGTTCTTTCTCTTCTACGATTTCCCATGCAGTATTTCCATTTATACGTACTACAAAAGCCTATTTAACTTTTTATAAGCTCTCTTATGTAACTCTTATTTACTTTTTTTGTACACCCTTAGCGTGGCGTAATACAAAGCTCATTAACTGCCTTAAACTATATGGACAAATCGAAAGGTGGTCGTGGTGGCATCATTGTTAATATTTCCTCAATAGCGGGTATTGAAAAGACTGGCATGTTTGCCATTTATTCAGCTGCCAAACATGGTGTAACAGCATTCAGCAGATCCATGGCGGTAAATATTTTTTATTAATTTAACAATAAAGTTGCATTTGTTTTCAAAATAATTCTTTGTAATTTGTTTACAGAATCCTCTATACTATCATCATACACAAGTGAATTTTATAACTATTTGCCCGGGTCTTACGGATACAGCTTTACTAGATGAGCTGCAAGATAAGACAACATTAAAGGAATATGCCGGCCCTATGGTACAACGTTTTGCCCACATAAAACGTCAAAGTGCTGAAGCATGTGCTAAAAATCTCGTGAAAGCTGTGGAAAATAATAAATTGGGTTCAGTTTGGTTGTTGGACTTGGGTGAATTGTCGGAAATTGATATGCCCATTTTGTGGAAGCCAACTTTAATTGAAAACTGATTAAAAGTGATCAAAAGGTATACAAGTATTTGCAAGTTTAAACATAATAATAATAATAATAATAATGGTTGTAAAGCAGAGTTTTTTTTAATAAAGCATGTTACATCAATATTTATAAAAAATTCTTTCTAAGTGGTTTACTTTACAAAGACACTGTAAAGTGAAATAACCAATTGTATAACTTCAATAAAAAAGTATTGATGCTACAGGTGTTCGTAAGGAATAATTTTTACGCGGATGGCTCTAAATATGGACGGGACTGGGCCTCTATAACTAGAGAACAAGAAACCAAACTTTGCCTCCGGTTATCAGATAATAAAACAATTTTTCAAGTGAAGGTACGCGCGATCAGGGAATGCGTGATCTGGGCTAGCAATCATTTGGTAAGCTTGACGTAAAGGGATTTAACTAGCTTTACGGATAGTCGAATGAAAACTTGGGCTATAATATCCAGAAATATGGGATCAGGGACCGTCCTGGAGTGTGAAAAAAGTCTATAATTCTCAGTCCACACTTTTATTCCAGTAAAGGTCTTTAAATTTCGTATGCAGAATAAATGAAATATGTATGACAAGGAGGACAGTACTCTTCTACAATATTTTAACACGTCAAACAATAACATAAAAGTCATCGACAAAAAAAAAAACTGCCAATCATCGAAAAAAATGCAAGTCATCAACCAAAATATACAAGTCAGAGACCAAAAAATGGAAGTCATCAATCAAAACATGGAAGTCGTCGACCAAAAAATTGCAAGTCAACGACCACCTTTTTTGGTCAACTAAAAATTCAAATTCAACCAAGAAAAAATTCAAATCATCAACTAAAAAAAATGCAAGTCATCGCAAAAAAATTAACATGAAAGCCATCGACAAAAAAGTGCAAGTCATTGACAAAAAAGCAAACCACCGACAATTCGCGCGCTGTATATAGACATTTTTTGCTCATATGAAGAAAACAACTAGCTTTAACGCTTATGTCTCCGGTCTTAAGTAACGCCTGACCGTTTTGGAATCTTTGAGCCTATGGCTATCCAGCCTACTATGCCCATTTCCTATTTTGTAAAATTTAAAGATTTAACTTCGCCTTTCTTTCACTTTTCTAGAATTTATCTCTACTGGTGTGAATCTTTAAATTTTTTTTCTCTTTTCTAAATCTTTTAGCTCACTTCACACACATCAATTTCATTTATTCCTAGAATTTTTTACGCATTTGTGATGTATCGTATTGCCTTGAAATCCTCAAACGGAAACCCTAACAACGATAACAGAAATCTAATGAAGCTTTAAACCGCACTAAATATTATTAAATTTCTTTAAATAAAAAGCTTAAAAACCAGTATTCAATCAGTAAATGCTTGCAACTAATAAATAAAAAAAAAATGTTTTAAAGTGTTGTTTACAATTGAAACAAATCCAAAACAACATTGAAATGTTAGAATACGAAAGATTTTTTTTAAATCGGCAATTAATGTTGCACAATATTAGACAAAATATATGAAAACATTCATCAACCAACAACACAACTGTTGAGATCGAACTGAAATTGTTTTTTATTTTTTGAGTTTTGCAAACAATTCAACAAAAAAAAATACAAAACAAAGTAGAGTTTTTAAAATGGATTTAAAGGGTAAAAATATTATTTACATGGGCGGTTTTGGTGGTATAGGGCAAAAGTGTTTGGAGGCATTTCTCAAAAAGCAAGTCAAGGTAAGTTGTCACAACACACCAACCACTAACATGTGCGTATACTGATAAATGCGTTTTGTATTCAATCTGTCTGTCTGTTTGCCTGTTTGCCTGCGTTCAGCATTTGGTTATTTGTGATCTTCAAGAAAATACGGATGTTCTGAATAGATTGCAAAGCCAATATAAAGATACTGATATCAATTACATACCCATCGATATAACGAAACGTCAAACAATTGAAGAGGCTTTTCGTTCAGCCGCCAAATACTTAAACTCTCGCATAGATGTTGTTGTCAATGGCTGCGGTTTAATGGATGATCGTCATATTGATCTAACCATTAATATTAATTTGGTAAGTTTTTGTTTTTCTTTTCGCTGTTTTTTAAGTCAGAATATGGTAACTTAACACTCTCTACCTCACCTCATTTAATTCTAATCTATTATGTTCGCTTTGTTTTTTTGATGTTGCAGACTGGTGTTATACATAGTACTTTAATAGCATTGGATTACATGGATAAATCGAAAGGTGGTCAGGGTGGTTTAATTGTGAATATATCGTCTGTGGCAGGTTTAGAGCCTAGTGGCATGTTTGCCATTTATTCAGCGGCTAAATGCGGTGTAACAGCATTCACCAGAGCCTTGGCTGTATGTGTAAAACTACCTCTAAATACATGGTTGTGTATGGGATGGATCAAGAATTACTGAATATTTCGTATTTTAAATGAAAGGCTAGCACTGCCCCTATCAACAGACATCTGTCATTTGATTCCTGTTAAAATTTCAACCGGTATTGCCATTTGATTTGAAAAAGTATGAGAAAAATGAGTTTAGTGCAGAAATGACTGGGAATTGCTCTCTCATGGTCAGCCAGGACTAAATTTGCATAGTTCGCCTATTATTTGGCATTTTTGTACGAAATTAAATCTTTTTTTTTACAATCGGGCTTCAAATGATGCAGCCTGGTTTAAATTTAAACAGGACTCAACTAAATACAGTATACAGACACAGTATAGCTCTTTCAGTTAAGCGAATGTTAAGAACACATTCTTGGTTCTTCCTCATAAAGTTATAAAAAAAATCTGAACTCTTTTTATCATCTTTTTTTTTTTTGAGTAGAATCCCTTATATTTTGCTCATACTGGTGTCAGTTTAGTTACCATGTGTCCCGGTTTTACCGATACTGCTTTATTACAGTCGATACGTGGCAAGGAAACCTTAACTGCATATGCTGCCCCCATGGCTCAACGTTTTGCCATTGTAAAGAAACAAACTGCTGGAAAGTGTGCTGAGAATTTAGTAGAGACTTTGTCGAAGGCTAAAAATGGTTCCGTTTGGATGCTCGATTTGGGTGAAGTTAAAGAGATGGAATTTAAAGTTTTATGGAAACCAGCCATGAATGATTAAATTGATTCCAATGATAGTCATCGTTAAAAAATGTGTAAAATATATTAGATAATCAGCAATAAAAATAAAAATGTGGCGGTAAACAAATTTTGCTTGGCTTTTAATGTCCTTGATCCTTCTCTATTGTAAAAAAAAACTATGCGGTAAAATCCATTAATGGTCCATTGCCCTTCAACCACTTATAGGCTTAGTACATCAAGAAATCGGGTAAGTTCCAGCATTGGTAGTGTTGGTAATTCCTGTTCACCAAGCGTATATGCTAGGCATTCGTTTTAATGTTTCATTGAAATTCGCTATAACATCGAGAGATCCGCCATGCGATATAATATTGCAGCCTATTCTCCACCATAAGCAATATTCGAATACATACATGCAGATATTTGAAAAAAAAATTTTGTAATTCTGTTCCAAAGGATATAAGTACGATCAAATCTTATCAACCATTTGTCTAAGCCAATATTTATACTACTTGCGTCTGTGCGTATTAGCAATTAGCCACTACGAATTGTTATGAAACCCATTTGACAGACGACCTAGCTTCTCATACCACTACTGTTGTGTTTTTTAATTTTATACATGAGTGGCGGGACTAATTTTAAAGTAGATTCCAAACGACGGATTTTTTTGAGAAAGTTTTCAGGGCAATTTTAACAAAAAATCTGATGAGAGGAAATCGCCGAAGAAATATTTTCTCATATTTCGTTTTCTTGGCGATATCTAACCTGAAGTTTGGACTGTGGCATCTTGTGATCGAGACCTAATAAGTTAACACAAAACCTATTACACTTCGCTTTTGTGTAGGCAGTGTGTAACTTTTGGATTGACTCCCCTTTATGAAAACTTGGCTCTTCTACACTTTGGCTTATGAAGGAGCATATTTGTTTCCATTCAAAATAATACCACACGATGTTTTATAAGATGTTTTGATACATTAATTTTGAAAACAAGATTCTTTTAAATTGGGCGATCTTTACTCTTTTAGTAAATATATGTACAAATGGTTGTATATTTATGCTTAGGCCTTTTGGCATATTAGCGGGCATAGTGCACCATATTTATACCCTGTTTCCGCAAAATGTTCGCCTGAAACCATTCCTTTTACAGAAACAGACCCCAATACCTACACGATTTGAATTCTTGCCCCTAGGCAGTGTTAGGATAAGGTTACAGTTATTTCTTTTAATTTTGAAGTTAAATTGTGAAACAAAAAAATATCTTTTCAAACAACATTTTAACTCATAGTCACAATGGTATTGTTATGAAAGGTTTTGTAAATTCCTTTTCTAATATTATGACATCGCTAACGAAATAACAAATAGAATACCCGGTACTAACAAAAAAGAAAAATTAAATTAAATTTGTAATGAAATTTGAGACAATTTAACAAAAAAAAAAAAAAAAAAAAAAATACGAAAATAAATAATAAAAATAAGAATTGCGACATTTTTTCTTTGATTGTTTGTTTTGTTTTGTTTTGCATTTTGGTAGTGCATGATGAAAAGTTGCAAGATGACAATTAATCTGTAGAAGACAAGACATACTTGCCACACATTTGCATTAAAAAGGCAACAGTATAGATTACTTACAGTTGCGTTAGGGCGCCAACATTCGAGGTCAGTAAAGAAGACTTTTAAATTAAGAAAATACGAAAAACAAAAAAATAAATTTGTACCATTTTTAAAGTCTGACCGTACACTGGCCACACTTCAGAGATTTTCAAGAAGAAAACAATATACCAACGCCATACAATGCAATACATTGCATCTGACTGATGGCAATATACTCCGACGCTATAAATTGCTAAGCGTTGTGCCAAACAAGCATTAGAAGCAATTCAAAGCTTCAACAAGTTACTTGTGGAGTTAAGTGCGTACCGCAAAAGCGTGTGTGATAAAATAAAATCAAAAGAAGATAAAAACAAAGAAAATTAAAAATAGAAAATGAGACTTCTATTCTTGTGTGCCTTTGCCACTTTGGCAGCTGCCTCCCGTAATCATCCACAGTTAATACTTTTGAAAAGTGAAACTCCTACTACCGAGTACCGCGAAGAGGATTCCAAGGGATTCTATTCATACGGTTATAGTAGTGACGATAGTGCCAAAGCCGAATATAAAACCAGAGATGGTTCATCTAAAGGATTTTACTCGTATGTAGATTCAGATGGCAAATTACAGACGGTGAAATATGAGGCTGGCCGTAGACAGGGTTTTACAGCCTCGGCCACTAATTTACCCACACCACCCATGGATAATAGTAGAGCACCCGAACCTGTACAAGATACACCCGAAGTTGAAATGGCTAAACAGGCTCATTTTGAGGCGTATCGCGAAGCGGCCATTAAGGCAGCGATGCAACCTGATACAGGCGATGATAATGGTGAGTCAGATCAAATTAATGGTTCTGCAAATGAGGTCAACGATTCTAATGGTTCCGCGGAAGTAAATTTAAGTGCAGAACAACATTCTGCTCAGCAACTAGAAACAGAATTACAACAGAATACTCGAGAACTACTGATGAATCGTCAAAGTACCAGAGAACAGCTGCTGCAGCTGTTAAGAGAACAACAGCAATTGGCTAGCCAAGAGCTTCACAGTAGCGGTGAACTTTTGGCTCAACAACAGCAACAGCAACAACAACAGCAGCAACAGCAAATCCAATTACAATTGAATCAACCAATCGGGACTATACAACATCCCCAGCTGATGACCACTTATGTGCTTAATGCTGAAGCCCGTGTAGAGCCGGCCTCCTTGTCAGAGTTGAAAACGGTATACCGTTTGGATAGTAGCGATTCCAAAGTTGAACTTAAATTAGGCGGTTTGGATGTGGACAGTAGCCAACAGAGATCTTTAGATTTGTCACAAGCAACTCAAAATCAATTGTCATCTGAAGATACTAACTTAGGTACAACATTCGAATCAATACGGGTACCCTCAAATTCCTATTATACGGTTAACAATCCTGATACCCACTACACTGTTGAAACGCCTACAGTTTTGACTACTTTGCCTCGCCTAGTCTCTGTTAGTTTGGGCAATCATCGCCTGCCTATCTCTTTGAGCACTGCCTTTTCCTCGCAACGTTTAAGCAGCGGTAAATCAACCAGTCATTAAAATTTATTAAAAAAAAAACATTTAACATAAAGGAAAGTATACATACATATACATATGCATAAATACATACTTATATACGTAAAAAAACTGTTGTTATAAACCAAATGTAGTCAATTTCTAGAAGGATAATAAAAAAAATGAGCAATTAAACGAAACGATGGTTTTTCTTCTTGTCTTTTCCGCTTCATAATTACAATTCTTTATCAATTCATTACTTTTTTTTCCACTTAAAAGAACGCTCGATATCAGGAATATTGTTCTTCAATTTTAATTAAACTGATAAATAAAATTTTTTTTGAATGATTAATGCATATACTAGGCTTGACTCTATTGCACTGCGTTACAAAAGTGAACGGTTTTCTTAACAAAATTTATTCCATGCATGGTTGTGGAAAAAAATTGCTTCTAATTTATTTGATCAATATTTTATCAATATTTTCTCCAATCTTCATAGCACATCTGATCAAGATTTTTTTATTCTGGATTTCTCTTTGCTTTTTAAATTGAACAGTACTGTTCCGAGCAACAATTTCATATTTAGTATTGACGTTATTCCAGTTCTAAGTGAGACTTGTGCAAGCAGTCTTTTAAGCAACAAGGGGTTGTCACAAAGTGTCTTACTTCACCTCCTTATGATTTCTTTGCTTTGTTTCAGTTTCGCTAATATTCGCGAATAAGGTTAGGCAGCTAAGCTAAGCTGATTTTTCTACCGTAGGGTCGTTGCCTAGAGACAATGCCTTCTGTAAAAACATATTGTATTATTTAATAGTGAGAGTAGTAATGCAGAACTTTGTTTATGGAGCATTACTCTTCCTCAAAAGCGTACGTTTCTTGATCTTTCTGCGGCTTTGATTGTTGATGTTATCCTCTAGGCGGATCAGGCCTTTTTGACGAACTATTTAGTAGGAAATGAACATTCCTTAATTCGAATTCCATGATTAAATTTTTTCATCTTCTCACGGTTTCGAAAAGTGATTTCATCGGCTTTATAGTTAAGCACTTCATCAGTTACCTCAATCTTATCCGTTGAAAGAAGTTTTAAAACAATTTTTTCTAACAGATTTTTTCATCATCTTTTTTTCCATTTTCTTAACATTTGCATCAACTCCTTAAATTCTTTCTTCAACCCATTATTGGTATCAATTCCACTTCAGCTTAAATGATCTCAAGATTAATGCTCAATGAATAAAACATATAGTCATAGATTTGGTCTATCTATTAAGCCCAAGCTGAGAGATCGTCCAGATTCACTGAGTCTCACAATTCTCCGACATGTGCATCGGGCCTTACTGTTGGTTAAACAATCAGTTCTACGAGACATTGTTAAACAATTTTTAGCCTAAGGACTTTGGGCTCTTCTCTTGGTTAAGCACTATCATATTCACAAATTTAGCATCGTGAAAATTCCATATTATTACTTCGGAAAATAATTCTGCTAATTTTGTCTAAAGACACCAGATCAACTCTCTTTTTTACTCTCTATTTAACAAAAGTACCAGAACTACTTTTCTTAATATGATAGGCACTGATAATGATACAGCAAACCTCTCATAAAAATATCACTGAAGAAGAGAAAACTTCCAGTAGTGCAATAATAACCATTGTACCTATGGAGCTAGGATGTTTGGATTTGTATTCAAACATTTTAAACACTACACCATTTCCCCTCTGGATGGCCACAAAATTTATTTGAAATATTTTTAAAACTTTATAAATAACTCTCGTAACTGTAACTGTTCTTTTCAAAATACACCACCTTGGTGCAACAATGATTTGACTAAAGCATCTACAGCTCAATAAACATGCCTCAATCAAAAAATTTAATAATTTTTTTTCATTATTTGGTGTAATCGTTATGCTTGCAATTTGCATTCCACCTTTTGTTTTACCCTCCACTTAACGGTTATACACACGATAACGCTATTAATCAATTATATTCATTGTCGCAGATCTTTAAGAAATTCTCATGACGCCTAAAGATTTAAAGCCTAAGCGGACAATTGTGTTTACAAAGGTAAAGGACAAAACATTCAACAAAAACATTCAGCAGGCAAAGCCACGGCCAATCGAATGAAGGGGTAGACAGATTATGACCATAAGACACGTTAACAAATTACATTGTTGTTACGATGAAACAGCAGCAGCAACGACAGTTTAACGATACAATAAACAAAACGTGTGGATGGATAACTGACCGGCCAATAAACAAAACAACTCACGTGCTGCACCACATGATGCTGCCGCATGAAAATATGCTTACGATAATGATGTTCACGATGAACCCCTGCCTGTGTGCAACCGAAATGGAAGAGTTATAAGGAAACGAAAATCAAAATACAAAAACAAAGAAAAAGAAAAACAAAAAAAAAATACCTAAGGAAGTACCGCAATGTTTAAAAATATATTTCAGACTTTAGAATCAACACATTCGCTCGAATGGATTAGCAGGGTATGCGTACTAAGAAAAAAAAAATCAACAACAACAGAACATATATTAAGTCAAGTGCGACTATAGAGCACGCTAATAATTTGTCATTACAACTCTTCAGTCAGGATAATTTTATACATCAGTGGCGGGACCTACAGCTTAAAGATTTTAAAGAAATTTTTCATGGCAAATTTAATTGCTTTCAGAGTTTTTGCCAGAAATCGGGGCGGTTAAACCGCGGCCTCACTTCTAATAAGCCAACACACTATCCACTAGACTATTTTCATCAGTCGAGGTGATTGTATCATATTTTGCTTCAAATTTCAACTAAATTTTCCCAATGTGCGACAGCCCACCAGTCTTAGTATCGATATCAGGTTGTAGGGTATTCGTTAAAACTGTAAATTGTAAGTGCAACATAATATCACAACATAGTTCAACTGGTGGCATGTAACAGCAACCGAAGTATGTATGTAGTAGCTACGTTAAAAATCCCTAAACGAGTGCATGTATATGTTTGTTGTAGTAAGGCTAAAAGGGTATACACAAGAATACAAGGAAATATCACTGTCAACCTCATAAGCATTGGGAGGCTCTGAGGTAGTTTTTTCGTATGATGAGGAACAAAAAGAAAACAAAAAAAAAAAAAACCAAAAAGATTTGGAGTAAAAGTAAACTGGATGACCTTCCTTGAAATATGTTTTGAGCCTCTCATAGTGCTCATAAGCATGCAATGGAATGGTACATGTATGTTATACTGGCTCATACGACGATTCTATACGGATTTTTTTTTTGTAAAATTTTTGTTATTGTTGTTCTTCGCAATGTTGTTACTGAGTTTTTCCTTATTCTGGTGTCACATAAAAGTTCAATTGGAATGGAAAATGTTTTCAATTCTTCTGTCTTTTCCTATAAAAGGAAGAACGATTGTGTAATCAAAACACAAACCACATCAACAGTTCTCATAGGCGAGTACTAGTCTAAACGGAAATATAAACGTTAACAGAACTAGCAGCGCTAACAATTTTAAATTAAATTCTTAAGATGCAATTGATAATATTTATCACCTCTTTAACTGCCTTAACTATGGCCGATTCATATTATTATCCCGTGCCACAAAAACAGTTGCTAACACCGCTTTTGTTGATTAAAACTCAACAAAAAGCTCCTCTACAACAGCAACCTCAAATTGAACAGTATTTTAGCCAGGACGCTTTGGGTCAATATTCCTATGGCTATAAAGAGCCTTTGTCCAGCAAGCAGGAAGTTCGCACATTCGATGGTGTAACTACTGGCTCCTATTCCTATATTGATGCCAATGGCCTCTTACAAACTGTTGACTATACAGCCGATGGCGATGGTTTCCATGTGTTGGCCACCAATCTACCAAAAGATAGACAAAATGTTCCGGAGCCTGTACAGGAAACAGCTGAAGTAGCTAAAGCTAGAGAAGAACATTTGGCTGCCCATAAAGCTATATTAGAAGGAAATCCTACGTCTTCTGCTATACTGCCCAAACCAGTAGAGGATACCACCGAAGTTGCTGAAGCCAAACGGGAATTCTTTGCTCGTTTTGCTGCCGAAGAGGAAAAACATAAACTGTTACAAAAATCTGCTCTATTGAATAATCAACATTTGATTTTAAGTAACCCAACCTTCAAACAGGCACAATTTCTAGCTCAAGATCTTAAAACAAAACCAGCTCAAACCGTTATCACCAGCGTACCGGGCTTCAAAACATCTCTAATTCCGGGTATTGGTGCTATTACCTATGGCTACCAAATTGGTAGTGCGGCTCTTAAGGCCTCACGTTACTATTTGCCCGTTGCCTAAGGATTCTAAATGCAAAAAAACAATTCCTTTTTCCAAGTTGACTAATTGTATGTAAAAAAAAAAAAAAAAATAATAATAAATAAATGTTATAAATCATAAGTAGTTGTTGTCGTTAATGTTAATTAAGTTCTGCAGGCTTAAAAACCAATGCATAAGCATTTGAAAAACTTTCAAGTGTAGAAAATATAAATTCTAGACTTTCTTATAACGATCCGATTTTCGGATTTTAGGTAATCTTCGAGACCGGAGATATAGTCAACGAAGCTAACTTTTTTTTCAAAATAACAAAAAAGAAAAAGTGCTCTATATAAATCGGAAAAAATCTGATAAAAAAATATACCTAGTAGGGGAAACTGACCTACTGAGCTGGATAGAACAGATATCTAGGATTCCAAAACAGTTTTTGATACGGTCTGGCATTACTTAGGACCGGAGTTATCGGTCACGTAGCTAATATAAGCGCTAAGCAAGTTATTGACTAAAAAATGCAAGACCTTAACTAAAAAATGCAAGTTGTTGACTTAAAAAAATGATAGTCACCGACCAAAAAATGCATATCATCATCATCCAAAAAACGCAATTCATAGTCCAAAAACATGCAAGTCATAAATCCAAAACATGCAACTCATCGTCCAAAAAAATGCAACTCATCGCCCAAAACTGCAAATCATTGGCCTAAAAATGATAGTCATCGTCCAAAAATGCGTCATTGTACAAAAAAATGCAAGTCATCAACAAAAAACATGCAAATCATAATCCAAAAAATTCAACTCATCGGCGCAAAAATGCAAATCATCGACCAAATAATGCAAGTCATTGTAAAAAAAGCAACTCATCAACCAAAAAAATGCAAGTCATCTACCAAAAAAATGCAACTCATCAACCAAAAAAATGCAAGTCATCAACCAAAAACATGCAAGTCATAATCCAAAAAATGCAACTCATCGACTAAAAAATGCAACTCATCATCCAAAAAAATGCAAGTCATCAACCAAAAACATGCAAGTCATAATCCAAAAAATGCAACTCATCGTCAAAAAAAAAGGCTACTCATCGATTAAAAATTCAAGTCATTGTAAAAAAATATGCAAGTCATCGAGCAAAAACATGCAAGTCATTTAAAAAATGCAACTCATCGACCAAAAAAATGCAAGTCATAGACCAAAAATAGCGAGTCATCTACCAAAAACATGCAAGTCATTATTTAAAAAATGCAACTCATCAACCAAAAAATGCAAGTCATAATCCAAAAAATGCAAGTCATTTTACAAAAAATATGCAAATCATAGACCAAAAATAGCAAGTCACCTACCAAAAACATGCAAGTCATTATCTAAAAAATGCAACTCATCGACCAAAAAATGCAACTCATCAACGAAAAAAATGCAAGTCATCAACCAAAAACATGCAAGTCATATTCCAAAAAATGTAACTCATCGGCCAAAAAATGCAAGTCATCAACCAAAAACATGCAAGTCATAATCCAAAAATGTAAGTCATTGTACAAAAATATGCAAGTCATAGACCAAAAATAGCAAGTCATCGACCAAAAGATGCAAGTCATTATCTAAAAAACGCAACTCATTGAGCAAAAAATGCAAGTCATCTACCAAAAAATGTGCAAGTAATATTCCAAAAAATGCAACTCATCGGCCTAAAAATGCAAGTCATCGACCAAAAAATGCAAATCATTGTACAAAAATATGCAAGTCATAGACCAAAAATATGCATGTCATCTACCAAAAAATGTGCACGTCATAATACAAAAAATGCAACTCATTGGCCCAAAAACGCAAGTCATCGACCAAAAAATGCAAGTCATCGGCCCAAAAATGCAATTCATCAACCAAACAAATGCAAAGTCATCTACTAAAAAATCCAAATCACCAACAAAAAGAATGCAAGTCATCTACCAAAGAAATGAAACTTGCGAAAAATGCGACAGTTTGTTGGCTATATATATATAAATTCATATCAACCGAATGAGAATTATTAAATTTTTCAGTTTTGTAGTGAAATGAACTGAACAAAATAAATGATCATATGAAAAAGTTAGCTCTGTCGCCTATATCTCCGGTCCCACATAACGCTCGACCATAAGAAAACCTGTTTTGGAATCCTTGATACCATGGCTATCCAGCCTACTAGGACCGAGTCTAGGTCCATTTCGCCCACTAGATCCATTTTTGATTCGATTATACACGTTTTTTTTTGTTAATTTGAAACAAGAAGTTAACTTTGTCCTAAATATCTCCGGTCTTAGGTAAAATCAGACCATAAGGAAACTGGTTTCGGAATCCTTGATCCAATAACTATCCAACCCACTAGGTCCGAGAACCACGCCTTTTTACATTTTATCCAATTTTGCACGATTTATGGAACTTTTTCAAATTTTTCAATTCTGTTATAGATTTCGTAGCTAACTTCACCCACATTGACTTTGAGCTACTAATTTTGTTTTGTTGAGTCAATTGAATAGAAATTTCGAAATGCTTACGGTCATATTCGTGTCCATCATAGGAAAAATTTAAGCGATGTTCACTGGAACAAATGTTCGTTAAAGCGAAAAACTACTGTATTATAAAACTAAAATTAAAAACCTAACATTTATAGAACTTTTTAGATAAAATTTTGTTGCATTTTATTGCCACTTTTTCAATAATTTGTTACAATAAAAATACAGAGTTTTTACTTCTTTTCCTCAGTAATAATAGCCATTCGAGTAAAAGTGTTTTGTCAGTGGATAGCCATAGGTATAAATCTTGCTGGGTATCAAGGCCTTGGCCACCGGTACACTGGCCACTGCTAACGGCGATGTAAAGACCAGTTTATGGGGATTTTCATTTACGAAAATTGAATTGGCAGAGGCAAGGGCAACCTTAGGGGTATCCGCCAGGGACTTAGACAATTCCAAAGAGCGAACATTGGCTGGATCTGCAATAGGTTTTGTGTTAGCGGCTGAAGACTCTGCCAAACGCAACCCGCCTGTCGTATAAACCGTCTCACCAAACGTACCAGTTGAGGTATTTGATTCACTATTGGTATCTGCGACAGAAACGGTATCTGTGCTATCGTCGGCAGCTGAGGAAATTGTATGGGGAATTGACGGCTCTGCTGTAATACGAAAGGAAGCCTGTTGTGAGGGTTTCGGCAAATTGGTGGCAGCCACATGAAAACCACTATCATCGGCCATATAATCAACAGTCTGAAGTATATCGTTAGCATCTCGATAGGAATAAGAACCACGTGTAACACCATCTAGGGAACGTACTTCCTGTTTAGTGGACAACGGATCTGAATAACCGTAGGCATATTGCCCCAATTCATCTTGAGTATGGTATTGCTGTTGTACGGGTGTTATAATGGAAGATGTTTGACTGCCATACATTACAGGATATGAACGTAAAGCTGGTGTTACCAACAAAGATAAACTGGCTGCTTGGGCCACACCATACAAAAATAGTAAACCGAAACAGATTTTCATTTTGTCACTTTGATGGAGAACACTTTTTTTTTTTTGAAATATAAACACTAAAAGCGCTGCTATATGTAAACGAAGTTCACTAGTACTCGCCTAAAGCAGTTGTGATACTCTGTGGCAAAGTTCTTAATCCTTTTATACTTATTCTGTTCTTGTTCTCGATTAGAGTTGATCTCTTTAGACACCTTTTCAACACTTCTGTTCTATTTTTGTCTTTTGGCTTTTTTTTTGTTCTTTTTTCCTGCAATATTTTTTTAATGTATTGTGGTACCCTTTTCAGAAGATTTTTTTTTCTTCATTCAGACCTTTATAACAGAAACCGTATAAGTATGAGGCTATGTGTGATGATTATTACGCAGCATTGCCAAGTACTTACTCACCTTCGTGGAGTTTTAGAAGTTGATTGCATACATTCTTCTTTTTCTTCTTCGGTTTCTTACAACATGACAGTGATGCATATGGGACTACTAAGAGCAGAGAGTAGAGCATAAAAAGATTTGTTTGTTGTTGATCGTTGCTGGGTTGATCACACGCTCTCTGTGATTGTCTGCAATTTAATTGATTTTTCAAAGTCATTTTTCATGTTGTGACTTATAGTGACTATTGGTTGTTGATATTGCTTTTATTTTGTTGTTGATTTAGTCCTTGTTTATAACTTTGCTGTGGCAACAAGGGAATTTTTTTTATTGTTTGTTTTGTATTCACATTTCAATTCAACTTTATGCTTTGCTTCTTTGAACATAATGATTGATTTAAATACGAGACTGTCTGTCATCAAATACATTTTATGCTGGCAAAGAATGATTGATTTGATTGGAAAACCGTGTTCGTTTATTTTATTTATTATAAGCAATTTGAATTGCAGAAATTGAGCCGAAAAAGGTCTATAAAGGTCTGATTTGGTGTAATATTGAGCGTGGTAATAGGAAATTAATTTTTTTTCCAAAAGTAATCTGAAGCTTGTATTACACAAATGCGATTTAATCACGCTGACTGCTTTGCAATCACTTCATTTAGTATTGTTAGGAGCGCGTTAATAATGGACAGCAGAAAAGCGAAGCATAGAATTGTCACAAAGATTCGACTTAATTTCAACACACAGGTTCTAATCTCCTTCAAACACTTCATTGTGCTGAACATAATGGAGAGTAATCTGCGAGGTAAACCAAAGAAGCGTAAAATAGACTAATATTCCACGAATTCTAAGTACTTCTCTGTATCTCTGGTTCATTGTTTTCGATATCACAAATGAAAAACATTAAGATGGCGCTCGATAATAGCAAAAAGAAGGGGGGACACGTAGAACCTCTCACGCCTACTCGAGAACTTGATATTTGTCTGTTCTCACACAAGCTCTAGAAAAAGTAGATAACCATGAATTGACAATGCTTGCACAGTGAACATCATGCTACAGCCAATCAAATATCTCAACTCTATAAAGGCCTTTCTTTAGACCGCCGAAACGAGCATAAACGTGGTTCCGGCTAAGCGCCTTTCTCACGTCTACAATTAGTATGATAAAGCTCAAGAAATTTCAGATGAACCAAGCTTAAAATAGTCAAAGTCTATTCCGTTTTATTTGGCTCACATATAACACAGTCATCTAAAAACTTCTGGTATTCGTCAGCAAGTGTCAGAACAGCATTTCAAGCACTATCAGCATGTATCATGTATCTTACTGAAGCAGACACAGAATAGAAAATAGAGAAGAATCAGGGGAAAGACCATAAGGCTTAAGAATTCGTGTTCAATCAAACAATGATTGGAAACTCTGGGTATCGTAAATGTAGGGAGAAAGCGATTTTACATGGAAAAACACGAAAATAACAGCAGCAAACTGTATAGGATGGAGATTTGCGTAAAGACGTGCGTAAAGAGTAGTAAGGGAAAAAAAATTTCCGCAAACACAGTGTATACGAAGATTTGTACATTTGATTGCGAAAAGATGTATGCTTTTGGAAACTCAAGGAAACTAATTGCCACGTAACCACTGTTATGAACTGAGTGACAGATATTAATGTGCTAGGTCGTACATTTCCGGTATGGGCTTCAAATTCTTAACTTTAAACAAATTCCTGACCTGGTATTGCAGACTGAAAGTCTATATATATGTGTTGCGATAGAAGCCATATCTGGTATCTATGAGGCGTTAATGAACATTAGAAGAAAACATCTGGGCTCTTATCAAGTAGTGGTCAAAGATTTACTGGCAATATCACAGCATCCTAAAGTTCGTTAGGATAACGGATTAGAAATAAACATTATGGAGAAAGCCTTCATAGGTTCAGAGGAGTAAAATAGGTCATTTGGTACGGATTAGAAATAAACATTATGGAGAAAGCCTTCATAGGTTCAGAGGAGTAAAATAGGTCATTTGGTTGCTGTACTTAGTACATCTACATGACAAAATAATACATGGGGTTCAATTGATTGACCACAAAGATCAATCAATTTTATACGTGATTCTAGATCACTCTAGTAAGTAGTGTGTTGGCTTATTAGACATGAGGCCACGGTTCAAACCCTAGGTCTGACACGTACAACAAATTAACAAGCACAGCATCCTAAAGTTCGTTACGGTTGCTGTACTAAGTATATCTACATGACAAAATAATACATGGGGTTTCAATTGATTGACCACAAAGATCAATCAATTTTATACGTGATTTAAGATCACTCTAGTAAGTAGTGTGTTGGCTTATTAGACATGAGGCCACGGTTCAAACCCTAGGTCTGGCACGTACAACAAATTAACAAGCACAACATAAGAGGTGTGAGAAAATAGGTCGTAGTGATGGATACATTGTATTGACCAATTATGTAGGTATATATTAATAACACAAATCTTTATATGTACAAAATATTTTGTAGAGATGTTTGTCTTTAAAGACAAGTTAGTAAGTTTAATTCAATAACTCTTTAAATTAGTTTTTGAACTTCCAAATAAAAGTATTCTTCGTATTTCGATTGCATTTAATCTCTTTGGATACAAATCTACTGATACTAAGGCTATTGTATATTATAAATATTCCACATACCATTCATATAAACTTTTAACTTATTTACGATGTTTATCGAAATGTGAAGGATTTTTTTTTTTGAACAAATTTTCAACTGAGAATAAATTACATTTCTCTTTCAACAATTGCAAATTGTAAATCCTTTTGTTTGTATTCAGTATGTTCTTTTTATAAATCTTTTACTTGTAAGCCAGTGATCGAAAATAAACTTCAATCATACCGGACAAATTCGAATTATACAAATTCAATGCAGATCAGTTTATTTCAATTCAATTGAATCGAATTCAATCCAATCTTTACGTATTGTTTTTTTTATCTCTCAATTGAAAAACCATTTAACCATAAATATATACGAGCTACACATTTACTTGTACTCGCATATCGCAAAAGATCATGAGATCTTATTCCCCTTGTTTTTTACAAAGTAAACGAACAATAACAACAACAATACGGATATGAAAGCGATTTTTGATTGTGTGATGATGGTGCCTTTCGTTTTGTTAAAGTACTTTAAAAATTATTACCAGGTCAGAGTATTTTAGCCGAAAAATTGCAAGAGGAATAAATAAGAAAAAAAATCCAACAACAATAACAATAACATCGAGAATTTTTTTCCTTTAAATGCAAAACAATAAAATAAATTGTATCACAATTGGAAATACGATTTTAATTTTTATGGGAATTTTTTTCCCCCGTTGCACGTAGCAAACCAAACATTGGGAATTGAAATGATCGTTTATAATTGCTTTCATTCACATGCATTTGCCCCACAAGAAAGAGTAAACAGTTTAGAGGTTTGTTTTTGAAAAAAGGGGAAATATTTTCATTAAATGTTGAAGCAACTTTTTTTTACGAAAATTTGTATTACTTGTGCGTATTACATTTGAGAATAACTTTTCGGAACAGTTAACATATGATTTAAAAGGACGGCTAACTGTTTAAAGGATATTAAACAAAAACAATTACCGTATCAGGTCATAGGGAAAGGACTTTGGAAAGATTCTCAAAAGTCTGCCGTTCGGAGTCGACTTTAAACTGCAGATCCCGCCACACATGTATACAATTAATTGCAAAAACATAAGTAGTGTGTTATGAGAAGTAAGGTCGAAATCCCAAGTGATGAGTTGTAATAACCAATTATGCATGTATGCAATGAGTTTTGTCACTTCTGTACTTTGTAAGTCTCCACAGACAGCGCTATTTACAGACGACTTAATATTTCGTAAACTTAACATCGTGGGAAACTTGTTTAAAAAAATTGAAATAAATTAATGAAAATATTAAAACCGCATAAGGAGATGGGAGTCATCCATCTGGGAGTCATCCATCTCCTTATGCTCCTGTAGTAGGTAATGTGGTTGCTTGATGGTCAAGAGCCTGTGGTTCAACATACGGCTCAGACATCTCGAACAAAACGACACATGACAAAATATTTCTTTCGGTGAATTCGGGGTCGACATTAAAGGTCCCAACACTCGTAGATAAAATAAACACACAAGACACGAGTGGTGTGAGAATCCGGATTAAGGTGCTCTGTATTAAAGGAAAATTAAAGCAGTTAAAAGATCAATTTTTCTGGTGGTTACATCGAATTCAATCGGATCGTGTTTATCATGGCTTTTGAATTTATAAAATAAAGTAAAATCTATGAAACAATCTGATCCACGTTTCCAATAGAGTGGGATAATAGGGGTGGCAGCTTTTTTAAATTAAAGCATACTTGAGTATATGGAGCGGACGGTTGTGATATCTCATGAGATTATATTAATAATTAGCATAAGGGCTTTGTACTTAAATTTCCCTTTTAGAATCAAGCTGAATCTATATTAGCAAAAAGTAAATATCAAAAACTTAATCTTCGCTATTGTCAACACATGTTGTAGACCTCGTATCACCCTAAGACCTGTCACAATACGTCTATCATATTCTTAAAAGGAAAAATCTAACTCATGAAATTGAAACAAATCACAGAAGCAAAAAAAAAAAATTCAGTGCTTTGTAACTCCCACAGGTACTTGGAAAAACGAAGAAGAATTGAAAAAGAAAAACAGTGCTGTGTAGCAGGGCCGAGAGATTATCTTTTTGTGAAATTTGAGGCCCTTAGAGACTAATGATGAGATTTTGATTTATTTTCAGATCTGAGATCCAAAACATTCTTAGATGCTAAGGATTATAGTCTGCAGTTTAAGCTCAATACCTTGCTGTTTACGAAACCAAGACAACCAAAGCTGTTACTAAGATATTCGGAAATAAAATTTAGAAACCAAGAAACCTTTAGAATTTTTCCAATTCGAAATATAAATTTTAAATCTGATTCACATCATTTGCAACATAATATCACTTCTCTTGTTGGATCACCCAATATGAGAATTTAAAACTCATGTTGTATGTGTATGTTTAACGGTTAAACGATCAAATTTTGTTGTTTGTTTAGTCATTCGTTTATTTTTAGTAAGAGGACCCAGAGGATAAAACGGCGACGTTTGTATAGGCGATTGAATGGAACACATCAGCATGTACGAGCCACCAAAAGAGTACATGAACTGTTCATGAACATGACAAAACAATACCGTACAATTCAAGGTAAGTGAAGGCCAAGGTCTGAACTGTATTGGGAACTCTACTGTTATAATTGTTGTTGTTCAATCAAAGAAAGAAAGAAAAAAAATAAAAGAAAAAACTCAACAACATGTATGGCAATGCAGTTAAATGAAGCTGCAACAAGGCGAGTGTTGCTGTCATTAACAATTTGCTTTAAAGAGATTTGCAATTGAATCGCAAAATCTTTTGGACATTTTTCTTCGTTGAAGGTGTTATTTTAACAACATACTTCAACGAATGATTTTAGTTCGCAATACAATATTAATCGAAAAAAAAAATTAAAATAAAATGGAACTTTAAAATTTACTGTAAAAGTTCGCTTTAACTAAACATTTTCAATGAATTTTTATTTTTGATTTTTCTTTCTTTTATATTCCATTCTTGTGAAGAATTCTATTGTATTTAAAGAAAAAGAAGGCGAAAGAATATCGGATAATAGCAAACGATTTAATTCTTAGATAAAGTACGGGATATTTAAAAAAAAAGGATTTTTGTTTTTGTTTTCCTAAATAACGATCTTGTTAAAATACTTTTAAAAGGCTTTTGTAAATTAAGTGTGAACATTCCTTACCAAATTTATGCGACACAGTGGGTTTTAAACATGCTTAATATTAAGATTAGATCAACTTCAGATGCGTGGTTTAGTGATAAAATAGAAAAAAGCTTGTCTGCAAACCTAAGCATCCCATTTTATGAATACAGTTGCAAGAATCCAGGTTACAACTCGTTTTTTTTTTTTCGAATTAAAAATTGAATTAACAAGAAACTAATTGACCCTGCAGCGAGAAAAAAAATCAATGACAAACATTTTAGAAAAGAGTGGCAACGTCATTTCTTGAAAAACAAAGAGTAGAGTAGAGTAGAGCAGAGTAATTGGTTACGAACAATTCCTAGAATTGTCTTATTGCCAGACTCATCTGACCTAAATTGAACAGAAAGCGTTGGAGTCAACTATTTAAACCGGATTGGATTGGAGGGACATCTCTTTCAATGTATCTATTCTTGGGGAAAGACTGCGCGAATATGCAAATGAATGCATATAGGTTGCATATTACAGCCTAATGGGTATTCACGCAATGCGACTTCAATTGCCTGCTAGCGACTTTGGTTGGAGATCAGGCGAAGACTTCATTTACCAATATTCGTCTCTGACTCCATATAAATTTTTCTTATTTGTATCTACCTTTCTCGATACTCTAACGGAACAGTCAGTACTTGGCATCAGATTACTCACTACATTTGATAAGCCTTCAGACAATTTTTGTAGCCACCGCAGTCTAGTATATTATATTGGCTTATGGCACGATTAGAACCCCAGGTCTGACATCTCCAACAAAACGAAATATGATGACATATTCCTTCGGCGACTGCATCCCAGTATCCCAATTGTGGCAAAAAATTCGGAGAGTGAATAAAATCGGCATAAAAAAGTTTTGCATAAATCTGTCGTTCAAAATCGAAATTTAACAAACACAACATAAGTGTAGGTTGTAAGCCTAACAGAAGGATGTAATGACCAATTATATTTGTATGTACGCCAGTCAGACTGCTTTCTAGCTTGATATGTTAATCCAAAGAACTAATGCTAATTGTTGAGACTGGTTAATGAGACTTTTGTCAGTTAGATCTAGAGCATCGCTTCATGACTATGACTATGACTACCTACGTGAGGATTTCCTATCCTACACTAAATGATCTTCCAATAATGAGAGTTATAGTCTGCAGACGATGGCTTGAAGTTATTGAATACTTCTATAAGATTAAGCTAACAAATAAGAAAGACTTGCGCCAAATTTTTTATGTTTTCTTAGTCAGTTTGATATTCAAATAATGCACAATAAAATTTGTATAAAATCAAGCCACTGTGCCTTCGCAATCTCAGTATGTTTAATTTGCCTTGACGTAATGATCTCGTTACCTTTTTTTATACGCTTGTACTTATGATCTTTGCCTATTACGCTGGTATGTGGTAGCTATTGTTGTTGTTGTCTGCTGTTGTTATTATTATTATTGTTGTTGCTTTCGTTACTTTAACATTACCAAAGTATTTAATCTTTCTCTTTTGTACGTGTTGGATATATAAATTGGTAAAAAAAAAAGTTGAATTGAATTGTTATTCAAGTATTCGTAGCTCTCAGCTCAACATCGTCATCAACATGGAACTTGGATTTTATAGATTATTTTTGTTATTGTTGTTGCCCTCTTAAGTATTTGCCTTGTTGCTGAGGCATAATAAATTTTAAGGGCAAAAATATGTCTTACAAACCAAAACAAAGCAAAAAAAAAAACAAGCAGAAAACCTCCACGCATTTGGTTTGCTGAAGCCTTCAAAGACTCCTTTCAAAGGAGTTTAATAAAGTTGGCTGGCTGGTCCAAGTAAATGGTAAATGAATAATCCATAGCCTGCTGCAGCAAATAAAGAAGGGCGTTGTAGTATAAGAAAACATTAACGCGTTTGATAAAATCAAAAATTTTTGCAAAAATAATGCAAATCGCCTTCTTTGTAAAAAAGAATGAAAATGTAGGCTAAAAATGTTCACTTCGTTTAAATGGCCTCAAGAACATTTACGCAGTAATTTTTTTTAGCAGTTTATCTTTTGTACTCTTTTTTTTTTGTCAAGAGTCTAATCTAATGGATTTTTGTGGTTGCAAGAATGTTGTAGTCTTAAATTCATCTGACATCTTTATTATGATGCCACACTCACAAAATTCAACAAACAATGCTTTGGCGGTTAGACAGACAACATACTACACCTGACTTTTTCAATATTGAGGGAAGTTTTGTGCGTAACTGAGATGGCAAAATAGAAAAAAAAAACAAAACCAACTATTCGTCACCTTAAATGTAAAGTGGCTTAATAGCAAATAATATTTCATAGGGCATGCTTTCTGCACACATTGCTTTCAAAGAAGCTTATGCTTCTAAGACTTTATCGCATGCAAATTTCGATTATTGCTGAAGAGCTGATTACACCACAGATAGCCAATGTTAGTTCTAATCGGACAACTAAGACAAATCACAATATATTTTGATGATACATACATACATACATACATAAATGGTCATTACAACCCTTCAGTCAGGATTACGACGTAGCTTCCCACACCACTTATGTGGGATGAGTTAATTTTATACATGACTGGCGGGATCTACAGTCTGCTAAAGTCAACTCCGAAAGACAAGATTTTTGAGAACCTTTTCATGGCAATTTAATTAATCTCAGAGTTTTCGCCAGAAATCTGCTGAGAGGAAGTCGCCAAAGAAATAGATTTTCTTATTTCGTTTTGTTGGAAATGGCTGACGAACTAGGGTTTGAACCGAGGCCTCATTTCTAATGAGACAGCACACTACTTACTAGAACACAGCGACATGTCTAGATGATAATATGTAGCACATTCTGGTTAGCTGCTGATAAAAGCGTGATTGGCATACAAAAATCCCCCATAACGAATATATCCTATGCTCGATAATAAGATCTCTTTGAGAGAAAAATAGAAGATACGAAATGCAAGCATGCCTAAACAGTAACACATAAAAAAGTAAGTGTAGATTATGCAAACGTCGTGGCTTAGTGTTGTGTTTAAATCATCTCAGGTTTGAATATAGTAGTTTATAAAAAATTAGAAATTTATCCACCACCTCCTGATATACAGATCCCCCACAGAGGATAACATCATCAGCGAACGTCAGAGGAAGGTTAGTCATAATATTTTCTCTTCGGTATGCAAGTTGCCTTGGCACTGCACGCAATACAATAACACCATAAACTTGAACAGTGTATTTTTTTTCTAGACAACTACAGATGGCAACCCTACCATTTTAAAATCTTCTACATTACAGAACACACATTTTTCGTGGATATATTTGCCTAATGAAACGATATATTTTATGGTACAAAAATCAATAGCGCAAACATCATCGACTTAAAACCAATAAGAATTCTCCTGGCAATACTGCTAAAGTTTGTGGCTATTGAACAGAAAAGAACTATGTACCTTGAACTTAAAAGGCTATCATACTGAATACTGCAACTATTGAGAAATATTCCTGTCCTTAACCAGCTTATATATGTATTTTCTACTGCATATTCGTCCTTAAATCTGTTCTTAAATTATGAAAAGTTTTTATTTTTTATTTCTATTCAATACTTGTTTATTTTATTATCCTTTAAAAATAACTACAAACATTGAGGCCATTAAAAGTTGCGTGTGAATCTCTACGGGTAATATAGCACCATTTGGTGGCAATAATTCTTAGACAACCTTATTTATATTGTTTACTCAACAAAAAAGAATTAAAACAAAAAAAGAATTAAAAGTGGAAAAGTAATGCAAAAATGCGTGTTAATCATAAAAAAAGACTTATGAGAAGTCATGACGCCATTCGTAAAAGAGGAAACAAATATAATGGTTCAACAAATTTACAGAACTTGAGAAAATGGGAAGAAGAAATATTGCTTACGTGGCAGTTTAATGAAGAAGTTTTTTGATTATTCTAACAGCTTGATTTATGGAAGACAACAGATGACGTAATGTTTATAGACAAGCTATGCTTGGTATAGAGGCAGTTAGTAATTTTGGAATGTAAAGCACCGCATTATATAGAAGTTATAGGAATATAAAAGTTTGAGATTGTACAGCATCTTTTAACTGGATTTAGAACGGCGTTGTAAAAGAAGTTTGGTAAACATCCCGTTTTAAAACCTTGAAACCCATAAAAGATCTTCCAGATCATAGTGTTTCGCGTTGATCAATCTACTCAGACATCTTGTGAATGTAAATCAGGATCTTGTTCCCTATAAATTTAGCTGGATCAGACTAAGGGCATTTGAGAAATATTTTGAAACTTGAATGGACTTTGGCAAAGGAAAAGTATTACAGTTTACTTTTGTAGTGTTTATGCACTCGGTATTAATAGTTATTCTCAAAATGTATTTTACAATTGTTGCTTTTTAAGGTATGTTATGCCTTAATGAAACTATGTCTTTAAGTTAATTACTAAAACCAAGAGAACTCTTATTTTTTGTTAGAAAGAATAACACCAGTCTACCTTCATGTCTCTTCATTATCCCCCGCCAATACAATAATATCAACATTGTTGGGGTTCATAAATCATTCACAATTTAGCTAAACCTGTAGACATTGTAGTGTGAAGTTTATAATAAAATATCACACAAAATTATTTCATTTCAAATAAACAATGTTGAATATTACTCCCTTCTATTTATTAACGTTGAATGAGACTAATTTACATTAAAAACAAATTTTAGCCGGTTTAAGGCGGGTTTTCAAACAAGAAAGTCTAACAAATATGAGCTCATCATTAAAAATTGTTTTGGGAAACAAACTGGCTTTAAAACTTTAAACATTTTTTGATTTCTATTTTCGAAAAGAGAGGGCGCGGGGGCGACCTAAATACATACATTTGGATACATAAATTTCCCTTTTAAGAGAAAATAGCATAAACAGAACAGTTAAAAGGGGGGTTGCTAAAGAGGTGGCTAGCCACAGCTGCACATATTATTATTTCAGTTGTTTTGTTGCAAAAAAAAAAAAGCCATAAAGACACAATGTTTTGACGGCAACTTCAGACAAACTTTGTTTATATATTTTGTTTGTGTGACACTCTATAAACCAAAAGATTTTGGCAGGAGATTCTGTTTTTACTTTTCAAATATAAAAAGAAAACAACTGACTGTCTATGTCTGAGTTTTTTTCCTATCAATTTCAAACTCAAAACAATTTTACTTGGCTTTCGAGTGAAAGTTTCTTTCAAAATATTACCCTTTGGCGATAAGATTTTTCTTCACTCATTATAGAATAGAGCTTAATTCTGAGTTATTTTCTGTTTGAGTTGTTTGGAAATAAAAATTTTGTTTTCAATTTTGTATGGAAGTGGCATATGATGAAAGAACCATGTCGATTATGAAGTCATCGTTACCGAAATATATTCTAAATTATTATAGTTTTTGGTATTTGTGGCGTTCTTATGTCTGTGGTGATTTCATATGACTTTTACAAATGTTTTGTTTTAAACAAAAAGAGAAAAACTCCCGAAACAAAATTATTTCATTAATTATAATTTCAAGTCTTTAGAGACAACATATAAATCATTTTAAACCATTCCATATTTTTTTTTTTTTTGATAGATGAGGGCAGAATAATTTTGTAAATAAATGTCAATTCATTTTAAAAGTTCGTTGCAAAATTATTTTAAAATTTAATTAATTTGCTTAACATTACGGAAATTTTATAATAAAAGAATAGAAGTTTGTACTCAAACATTGTGTGTATTTTTCAGAGGGAAAGGAACGGTTTTAAGGCGAAACCTTTGCCACACATTTGTAGCAGCTACTGGATTATATCCCGAAATTACATTATTCGCAACTTGTTTCTTTAGAGTGAAGTGAAAGTACCTATCTTTAAATAGTTTTCTACTATTCGCACAACATGTACTCAGGCTTGCTCTGGACTAAAAATCGTAAACTTGTTTTTAATCTAATATTACGAATGGGTTTCGTTATAAAGATCAACCAGATCTTTGATCTTGGGTTATACTATGTGATAAAATTTTCTTACCAGTATTTGTAAACTGATTTTCACTGTTCTCGCTAAATTAGTTTAAGGATAATCTGAATCGTTCGTTTTACAGAAACCGGGAGTTAGTCTCTAAGTTAAAGAATTGTAGCCGTAGTCTAGTAAGTAGTGAATTTGATGCCAAAAGAATTTTGCTTTGTTTGTCCAGAGTCTGCCACTAAAAACTCACTCAGTTAAAGAATGCTTTACTAAGATAGTTATTGAACAAAATGGTCCTCGTCATCTTTTAAAAATAAAAGTTCGGTAATCTGGCAATCTACAATCTGTCAGTGGAGTGTTGTTTGTTCCATTTCTACTATTTTTCCATCAATTTAGACTTAGGATAAACTAAAGAAAAAATTTGGCAGAAAAATTCCACGAATTTATTTTTATGTTTCGAATAAATTTAACTTATGACAGCAGTAAGCAATTAATGAGAGCAGTGTGCATGAAAAAATTTGGCTATAATTCTAGATTTATATATGAACTGTGATAGAAAAATATAGTTAGCTTTACTTTGATTTTGTTTATCATTTGTCGTAATAACTACGAGTTAAGTATCATTTTCATTAAGTATCATTATCATTAATCAGTTTTTTTTAAATGATAACTGAATGAGAAAGTGGACGAAAGCAAGATCCAAAAATGTGAAATACTCAGGGTCTGTTGTCAATTTGATTTCAACAAAACTTTAAAAAACGATTTCATTTTTCAACATCTATATCTCTGTATTTGCCAATATGCATTCTCAAGCCTAACTCTGCATATCACATATTAGTAGTAGCAACATTTTAAAGAAAAAAAATGCTTAATTAAAAATTAAAAATATTTCAAACCGAAATATAAAACTGTCAGCAAAATGGTGACCCAAAATAGTATTAGAATATATTACAGGCTTTATAGTTTTAATTTAAATTTAAAAAAAGATTACAAGTTTAATTTTTATAAAAAAAATAAAAGTGCAATTTTTTTTGTGCGCTCTCCTCAAAAGTAATAATAAAATTTACCATGAAACTGCTTATCAAAGAAATGCAATAATTTATTTTCTTATCAGAAATATTAGTTTTTTTTTTTTTTAATTTTGCACTTTTTCTTAATGATAACAAACATTTTAAATGGTAAATTAAAACAACTTTTATGAATTATATTGCACCTGCAAACATGTCTAATTATATTGATCGAATTTTAAGTACTTTTAGTGCTATATGGTTAAATTATTTGCAATTGATTGAGGTTGGAATTTGTGAAATATACGATAAAGGTTACAAAGAAATTATGTATTAAATTGTGGATAAAGTATAGCTGGTATTGGCGTTTCTTCATGGATTCACTGCTCTTGATAAAAGTACCCTGAATGGATTTATAAAACTATGAAACGACTTTCTAAACGCTACATAGGTCGCTTAATTATGAAAATGGGAATAACTTTTAGGATAAATCAATAATATTTGCTGCATTTATAGGTTTTTCAAGGATCAAATAATTTTGAGAAGACAAACTAAGAAATAATTCTTCAATTTAGAAACTAACTGAGCCTTTCTGTAAGACGACCGATTACACATGAACGTCTGAATATACGAAAGCCACTCAATTGTTCAAATATTTTTGAGTTATTTTCATAGACCACGTCAACAGCTTTCTTCTTACTTACTTACTTAATTAATTGAACATTAAAACCTTTAGTCAGGATTTCAACCGAGCTTCCCACACCACCCATGTTGTGTGCACTAATTTTAAGTAGTGGAATAGAGGGTCCTACAGTTTAACGTCGATTCCGAACAACGCATTTGAGAAACTTTTCATAGATATTTATTGCCACAAGGCTACTGAGAGGAAATCGCTGAAAAGATATTTTGTTGAAGATATCTAAGTTGGGGTTTAAAACACGGATTCTTGTCTAATAAGTTAACACACAACAGCGACTTTAATCTTCGGCCCCATATATACTGTATTCCTATATTGTATTACAATAAAGTACAGTTGGAATTGATTGAACACCATATTTGTTCACTGTCTATAGATCCATGGGATTATTTTCTTTTTTCAAATCAGAAGTATGACTTGGTGATAGAAGACTTGATAATAATGAATTGTTGGAGTCTTTTTGGTTAATAGTTACTTTGAGAACATTGGAATTCACTTTAAAATCGAGGAATTAAAGTTAATGCAAGATCTGGAAATATGTATCGAGCTAAATGTTGTTGTCCTACAGAAAAGAGAAGTGAATTGTATCATCAAAATACATGGACCGTTTTAACTATGAGGAAAGTTGTTACGAAAGAGTGGATTACAGGAATCTAGACTTTAGAATCTCACGATCTAGCTATAAATACTATTCTGAAAATGTACTGTAGGATTAATATCGTGGTTATCATTTTCCTGACCTAACTCTCTATATACATTCTAAATTTAACGTTTGCATTAGTGTTTTTCATTTTACGTGACGAAATCAATCTGAAATTATTGTTTTTTATGGATTTGTACTACTTAATGCTTTATTAATAATACCACACATCGGAAATATTTTATAGAAATAATTTTTTTTATTTATTTTTTGTAAAATACAAATCGCTCAAAAACTATCAGTCATAAATATCTGTATGTGAAATGTCCACAAAGGTTTCACAACAAAGATTCCGTAGCGAAAAAAAAAACTCACTCAAACGATAGAAGAAAACATACTCATTCTAATAATTTGATGGTGTTGTGTGTTGTTGTAGGAACTTTACAGAGCTTGTCAGCGTCTTTCAAGCAATTTTATGTTATGTTAATCAACAATATTTCCGTAAAGTTATAAAAAATTTTAAAAATAAAAATTTTAATATAAAAAAAAAAAGATTAAAAAACGGTCATTGAAAATTTGAAAATAAAACAAAAAATAAAATATTTAGAATACGTGCATAAAATTTTAAAAAAAAAAAAAGTGAGTCGTTTATTTTAAAAATTTAAAATTTTGTTTTTTGCTTCAGAGACATGTATGATTTGAATTAAAAAAATTTAATTTATTCCTGATAACTGACCTAAATTAATAGACCAGAGAATGGATTGTGATTTATATGGAAAGTAGTACAAATAGGCCTGTGTATCTATCAATACAGATCTTAAACATTCTGTTATTGTTTGAGAAGAGATGTGAGGCTCTGTAGGAAAATTCAATTTCCTATCAATAGGAAATTGAATGAAATGAGTACCAATTGTTAACAATTGCTTTGTATAGTAGACCACTTTAAAACAAAAGAAAAGAAAAAAAAAATAAAGGAGAAAGAAAATTATTCCATAAAAAAATATCGCATCCTTTTCATGTTGTAGTTTTATGGCGCAAAAAAGACAAGTGCTGTAATATAATGATAATTAATACACTTTTATGTACATCATCTATCTGTGTATAACAAATAATGATGTTAATGATAAAGGGGAAGATGATAATGATGATGATGTTTGTTTCCCATTCATTGTGATGTTTCTCTGGTCAAAACATGCGCATTTAATATAAGTTTTTCTACTGCAATTTCGAGGGTATGATGTCACTTGTTTAGTTTATAGACTGGACGCTCCAACCACCCATTAACATTTGAGTTGAGATTTTTTTTATTGCCCTCATTCTCCCATTCTCTACTTAGGAAGTGAAGTTATGCTTCTAGTTATTAAAAGATATTTCTCTTCCTGCCAGTAGGCTTAAGTGAAAGTATTATGAGTTCATATATCGTATCTCTAAAAGATTAACAGTTCTTTGAACTCAATGGTTTATAGTTTAACTTTAAAGAAATCTATTTTTTCCCCTTAAGCAATAGAAATTGGAAAAAGAAGGGTGCAATTAAATGAAAAACATTCTGAAGATTTAAAAAGAAATCGTTATGTGTGGCATATTAAATGAGCGTGCAAATATTTTAGATATATCAGCTGCAATTATGTGCAACCCTTAAGCCATAAAAGCATTTGAAAAATTTATTCTCTCCCTAAATGTTTCAAAAAATCTTGTGAGTCATAAGCATCTTCTTAAGTATACTTCTAAATACATACATATGTACATTAGTAAACAATATATGCAGCTTTACCTTAAACCTATACGTCTTACTAGCAATGACTTCTATGACTTCTTAAAATACGCAACTCTAATATAAAGGCCAGTGCTTAAAATTTTAATTTGACATTTCACGACCTTGTTCAGGATACAAAGGTACTAATTAATGAATTGAATTTGGTCTACCCAAAGGAGAATCACAGAAAATATCTGATCAAACTATTGTTAAATGTTCTATAAAATTGGTCGTCCTGACTAAGGAAACACAATCCACAATGGAATATAGAATGGTTACTATCTTTAGAAGAGTATGTTCCATTCACTCCTATTACTTAGACTCGTTGCGAAAGATTTGGCGGGCAAATGGCAGTCAAGGGAAAAGTTGCTAGTTATGCGATTTACCAGATTGAGATACAACCTGCCAAAATTGTCTACCATTATCCTAAACTATGTTTATTTCACAGCATAAGCTCCGTTTGGCTCGATACACTTTTTATAGAGGTTTCAATAGCTTTAATTCCTCGATTTTTAAGAAAATTCCTTGATTCCATAGTTAGCAAGCCTTCTACCACCAAGTCATACTTCAGGTTTGAAAAAAGAAAAAATTATCAGATGGATCTGTAGACAGCAAATAAGTATGGTGATTAAGGAATTCCAAGTTTACCTCATTATAATACAATATAAGAATACAGTGGATACATAAGACAGAGCATTAAACGCGCTTCATTGTGTTCACTTAATAGACGAGACCCCAGCTCAGGTATCTCTAACAAAATATTTTTTTGGCGACTTCCTCTCTCTCGACTTCTGTCGATAAAATTGCTATGAAAGGTTTCTCAAATCTGGCGTTTGGAGAAGATATTAAATTGGGGGTCCCTCCATTCCACTCGATAAAATTAAATCACACAACATGGGTGGTTCGAGAAGCTCGATTTAAATCATGACAGAAAGTTTGTAATCACAAATTAATTAAGTAAGTAAGTAAGAATGGAAATCTGTTGACGTAATTGAAGCATGGACTCATAAAGCCGGAATCTAGCTTGTCATTTCAAGATCCTGTAATAAAGCCTCAGAGAAACTTTTGTTTAGAATAATTTTGTTCGCTAATAACAGCAAGATTTTTTTTTATCAGAATTTCCTGAATTTCTAGAGATATGTTATTGGGTCATGGAAATTTAATTGAGTTTGTTATTTACAGCTCTTTTCAAAAACAATTTTTTTACTTATATTTCATCAACTTAGTTGTATACTAAGGTTTTAAAAATTGTTAGAAAATCAATTGAAAATTAAATTCCTTTTCTCTTTTCTTAATATCTTTTATTTCATGTAAAGCAATAAGGCAATAATTGTTTTAAGTCTACATAAACAAAATTTAAGATATTAACACTATTATTGTAGAATTTTTAATATCTTTAATATGTATTTTGACTCCCGCACTCGTATTCATAACTAATTTAATCACTATGCTTATGGACTCCCTCACAGTTTTATTTCCCTCCCTATCAATAAAACCAATTTAATTGGTCACACAATGTTTGGTACTTAAAAAGAATATTAATCATTAGATTAACGTCAAACAAAATTTAAAACTTTCCAAGTTTAGAAACTTTTTAAACAATATCACATGCATTAATTCATAACTAAAGAAATAAAAATAAACAATAGGAAAAACATAAATAAATTTTTAATAGTTGTTAGCTTATGACTAATTTGGACAAAAGTCTCATTATAAAAAAAAAAAAAAAAACAACGAAAACAAACAACTTATAAAAGAAATCACAAAAAATGCTTATCAAATGATCAAAACTTCATTTCTATTTTAAAATCTTGCTTAAATCATTGCGTATAATAACCGGAAAAAATGTGTAGAAAAGCCATTTGTAAACGTATAATTAATTACAAAAAAAAAAAAAATATGTAATTAATGCGGGTTGTATTATTGTTGAAAATGATTCAATTACGATAAAAATTTAAATAATGAATTAATAATTAAAATTAAAAATTTAATTTAAGGGCGTAACCTTCAATTTAACTACTAAAAATTTTAGGTTATTTTTTACAAATGGTTTGTAACTTTAATAACTTAAGTGATGTTCTGGAGAACAAACATCTCTAATTTATTCCTACTTAATCGTGAAACGAAATAGTAAACAGATCAACAAAGCTTTTCTTTTAATTCGAAAACGTTGAACTTTAAAAAGGTTCCTCTACTGATTCAATGTTGTGGCACGCACGTCCAGTGCTCACCGAAACTTCAGATGTAGTGCCCTCGACTAGGTCTACGAGGTCCCCCCCCGCGTTCGTCGAAAAAAATCGAAAATAAAGAATTGGAGGCATTACTCAGAGATAATTGTTGTCAAATTCAAGAAGATTTACAAAATAATTGGTTGCCACCCAAACAGCAATTGCAAAACATTTGCCCACACCAGGATTTATCCAAAATCGTGAAATTTAAGCCTGTTTGAACGTCATAAAATGATACATTACGACAACGCAAAGAAAATTTTATAAAAGATTTTCCTTCTAGCCACCTGAATATCAAAGAGACTTCCATAAGCTACAGAAATCGGTTAAAGATCGAAAAACGACATAAATATGCGACCACACATAAAAAACTTGAGAAAGACAAGTTAAAATGGTTTAGAAAAATAAAGGTTGGGAAAATTTGACTCATTTAACGATCACTTGACTACAGGATACAGGATAACTCGGTTTTGGACAGCACTTTTCGTTATTCCTTCGTTTACGACAAGTATTTAGGTAGTGGTCCTTTGTCATGCAATGCTTATTGTGTAAGAACAAGGCTGAGGGTACAAAATTTATGGGTATTAGATTTAAATCTATTCACGTTCATCTATGACTTCAGAACAGGCGTCATCAGTTTTTGGTTTAGAGTGGTTCAAATCCACCAATAACGGATCATGACACTGGGTAACACAATAGGCCATATGGCCACCGAGTGAACTCGCCTGCGTAACCTAATCAAATATTTTCAGTTTACATGGCAATTTGGGTAGGTAGCAAGTCCTCAGATAATAATGGCTAAAATATGGGAAACAATACATTCCCCAAAAACAACAGCTTCTTTGGAAATGTATTGAGTTGTTGTATTGGATGTGCTGATGAGTCAACTTGCTTATAAGGTCCAACTATTTTCCAGGAGTTGGCTCGGCTTAGCTGTCCTATGACGTTCGTCAATCATGCTATTCTTTAAGAGGATTAGGACAACGACAGATTATTTAGAGGGTAATTAAAGTCTATTGTTGTTTAACGTTTAATAAAATCATCATGAAAAATCGTTTACCTTCTACGGTATTTGAATATGGAATGCTTTGATTTAAAGCAAAAGGCTTTAATCACTGTACCAAATCGAACTTTATATGTTTATTCTTCAAACTGCTTTCAAATTTAACAAGCACTCTAAAACAACTAAAAAGTGAAATTCGCTAGACAAACATTTTTTATGCCGTTATGCAACGTTATAATAGAATTGGCTTCTTTTATGTGCTGAACTCTCATCCTTAACCTATTTAGTGAATTCTAAATTTAAGAATTTGCTCTGAGCATTCCCTACTATCGCATTGGCGCAGCGTGTTTGTGTCACTATGATGTCAAATACAGAATGACATAATTTTTCTGTATGTAGTTGGAAAAGTTCTATTTTAATGATGTGCAATTTTTATTTGTTTACATGGTTGTTAAAACAAGACAGTTTTTCAATTTTTAATATATTTTTGCACAAAAGTTGATGTCAGCGTGTTGCAAAAAGAAAAAAAAAATGAGAAAAAAAAGGGGAACAGTTTCATTTGTAATTCTATTTTGTATGTGACTTAACTATGGGTGGGTACATGTTATTCTGTTAGAACGTAACGCATCATATTACGGATGTTGTAATAATTTTATGGTTGATTTACACGACCTTGACCCGATTGAAAAGTAAAGAGGGATTTTGAATGGAATTATATTTTTGACAGAACTAATGTACAACAGAATTTTGTTTTTTTTTTCTTAAGCTGAGATATTTTTTGCTTATTTTTATATTAAATACTACAGACAAAATTATATGTTTTGTATAAAACAAATGACATTGTAATCATTATTATCACTGTCATGATCAGTTATGGTCATCATATATTGTATTTTAATCAAGATTTTTTTTCTTCTTTATTTTTATAAAAATAAATCAAAACTTAATTAACAAGCTAATATAATATGATTTCATACAACATTCAAGCATTCAGCCTGTGGTTAAATATTTTTTTCTGGTTTAAATACAAAACAAAGCCACACGTTACCAAAATAATAAACATGGGGCTTAAACTGTGAACAAAATTAAAAAACCTAACCAACCAAGTAAAAAAAAAAAATTAAAACCTGGTCGAAAAAAGATAAGAAAACAAAACGAAAAAATAAAACTTCGAAGGGGAAGCAACTTTTCAGTGTCCGATCTTTATTTTTGTATTTTTTTTTTGTTTTCCTTTTTCTTCGTTAACGCGGGCCTAAAATTAATGATTTTGCCACAATTGTTGCTTGTCAATAATGAATTTTGTAACGCTGCCTAGCGTATAAATTAAACTTGAACATGAGCTTTAACCAGAAAAAAATCAAAATAAATAAATAAAACGGAATACAATATAATAATTTTAATCATCATGGAAATAAATACAATTTTGGCTGTTTTTCAATAAAATTTATTGATTTTCATTCAATATCAGCTTTAGGCTGGCCAATTATATCAAAATGATTTATTTAAAAAAATGGTAGTTTTACCAGTTAATTATTATTAAAAATCAATTTAAAGAAAAACAATTTTTTTTTGATTTTATTTTTTTTTAACGATTTTATCGAAAGTATTTTTAAAATAAAAAAACTCACTGTTTTTAAGTGCGTGCAAGTTATTTTAGGAATAATAATGTGAATATTAAACATTTTCATTTTTAATGAGTTTATCATAAAAATAACTTTAAATATGAAGAGACTTAATGATCAAATAATTATAGTCATACCTACTAGATTATTATAACCTCCACTGTTTTAACTCGATTTTTTCGAAATAGAATATTCACCGTATTGAAAGGCATCACATTTACAATGCAGTTCACTAGAAGTTAATTTAGTGAATTATATTAGAAGTATTGACTCCGCCGCACTCTCCACCTGGCTAGAGGTTCGAGTCCAATGCAATATGAAAAAAATTTCGCTTTCAGCGTTCTTAAGACTACTAAGATTTAAGGCAAAAACTCTGAGAGTAATTAATTGCCATGAAAAGCTTTGTTAAATCTATATTTCGAAGTTAATTCCAGCCAATCATGGAGGAAATCAATACATAAACCATGAGACATATGAGAACCTAGGTCATAATTCGAATCGAAGAATTGTAAGAGTCAATACAGACGACTATTTGCAGCAAAATTTTGTTTAATAAGCTTGGAAGGAAAAGAAGTTGGAGACTTTTTACGGAGGCTATGTAGAAAAATTAAGGAAAGCGGTAATTACAAACAACGATTTCCTGAGAAAAAGGAATCGAGAGCGCCTACAGCTTAAAATAATAAAATATTATATCTATCAACTATGATCGGAAAATAAAAAGAAAGAAACGCCATAAAATTTTTTTATCAAGACACTTCTAACGGAAATAACCCTTTTATGAAACCAACTGCTCCCCATAGAGGATATTATTAGGAAAGAACATCATAGGAAATTTTTCAGTAGTTGGAAAAGAATGGGCCTCAATAAATAAGACAACAAAAATCCAGAGCACTTTCCTAAGGTTATATAGGCAATAACAGCTGACAGTGCTAACGCTATACGACCAAATACAATAGCCCAACAATATATGGTTATCTGGAAAATTTAGGTTAATGAAAACAAAACAAGCCAATGGAAAAAAATTATTTCAAATAAGAAAATGCAGTTTTGTTCCGCCCTATGCCCTAAAAATTGCTTTTATGTTGATATTAAAAATTTACCACGCTTTGGTAGGCAATTCCAAAATGTATTCAAAAATCGTAAAGCTTCAGATGCATAGAACTATTTGTAAAGTTCAATTTAGTAAGTGTGCTCCAAATGTTAAAACAGAAAACACCATGAACTAAATTTGAATACACTAACTGCTGCTAAAGTGGATGATAACTTGTTATAAGTACTGAGTCATTAGGAGCCCAACGACAAAGGGAAACGTTCGAACCTATTTTTGCCAATTAAAAATAAAAGGTAGGTAGCCCGGTGATGCTAACCTAACAATCCAGAGTGATTGACAATAACTCGTCTCTATGGCGATCATCAAAACTTTGACAGTTGATATGGGGTCATCTTATTAAAGCTGCATCTGTCATTTATTCAGTCTGTTTTGTCAATTCACATGGGATGACCATATGATAGATAACGATGAGTGTGCGCTGAAGGGACTCTAAACAAACTCGAAAAATCATTTGCAACGATAAGTTCCATTTCTAGGTGAAAGGGAATGTGAACAAAGAAAAATTGTCGAATTTGAGATGATGTCAATCCAGTAGAGACGAATGTTATCTTTAGGAAGGCATACTGTTATTACCTTTAAAATGACAAATATTGTCGAATATAACACATCCACAATTTGATCAAAATGAGACAATTTCAACAAACGTTGATACTAAAACTAGAATCAGTAGAGGTATGAATAAGTGAATAATTAGAATCATACGTCTGTAAGATTAGAACACCCAGGATCTTAAAACGTTGGGTGATAAATCTTACTTCTTACCTACATACATACATAGCTTGACAAAGAATTAACAGAACTTATTTAGAGTGTGTGAAACACCAACATTTTCAAAGTGAATATGTACGGGATGAAGGGAAGAGAAATGAAAGCGAAAGGAAAGGAACATTGGGCACAGTTTATCCCACAGAAAATTAATAATTTTATCGTATTGATGGCCACAATAGTTAGAAGAGAGTAGATAAACATAAAGGGTTTTGTATAATTTAACAATATTTAAATAAGCAAATATTTTCAATTTTCAATGCTAAATTGTTTACTTAACAAAATCTTATTCAAAAACCCTGCATATAGGTTTGTAAACATATATATTTAGCACTAAACTGATAAGATTTCTTAAGCGGTAAACGGAATGTTTAATTTTGTTTTTAAACCCCTACTTACTTGAAACAGTTATATTTAATTCATTAATTCATAAAATGACAGCTGAAAGTACCGTGGAGTATTTTGTTAAAGAGAATACCTTTCAAATCAAGTTTATCGTATATCACAATGGGCCTAAACACTGACCTAAGTGGGATCTCTTTCTTCGAGGGGGTCTGCCACATAACCTAACCTAAGTTTTTCCTAAACCATCGGAGTCTTAGAATGTTTTTGTTTAATATAAAGCTTTAATTTGCTGATGAAAATTTAAAAGAAATTATCTTTGGATTATTAAGCGTTGTTAGAATTGCAGTTAGTGTAAACGCAACTCTTGCTTCATTTGAAAAGTATTATATCCATGGAATGATAATTATGGAGTGCATAAATAAGCAAAATTTTAATAAATTTAGTACATGTATAGCGCCTATAATATTCGTTGTCAATGTCTATATAACTTTTACTCTCATTTGCGGTGAAACGAATACGCAAATACGCTATAAAAAATTAACACAACAATGTTATTTACCGGTACCTCAACTGCTTCTCATTTTTATTCTATTTTTTGTATTTCTTCAACAAATACTTTTCTATGATATCATTTCTACTAAATAAACGAATAAAAGCTTAAAACTTTATAATCAAAAACAATCATTAAAATAATGCAAATAATTTATATTGAAAATAATTTTTTAAATACTCAGTATTAGTCTCCTCCCAAAAAAAGAAAGACAATCACACAAGTTAGAAAGTTTAATTTAAAAGAGGAATATTTAGAAAAAAGAAATTTAAATTAAATTCAAATAATAAATTAATAAATTAAAGAATCATTAA